>PVJC01008218.1:0-49077 GCA_004026665.1 Murina feae | reverse complement strand
ACTGACAATTTTCGGGGGTTAAGGGTGTTGGGGATGCGTGAAGAGACTGGACAATAATTGTACACCTATGGATGAGGACAGTGGGGGGGCAAGGACAGAGGTTGGGGTGGGAAATGGGAGGAGGGGAGCTATGGGGGAAAAAAGAGGAACAACTGTAATAATCTGAACAATAAAGATAAATTAAAAAAAAAAAAAGAAAGAAAACTTCCTAAGCTAGGTTAATTGACCCCTTTTTCTATCCCTCAGTATCTCCTTAGTCACATTGTTATTGATGTTGTAAAATTTATTATAAATAGCTAGTATATCTGTGTATGGCACTGAGTTCCTTCAGGCCAATGACCATGAGTAATTTTTTGTTGTTGTTATTCTCAGAATCTAGTCTCTTTTTTAAAAAAAATATATTTTATTGATTTTTTTACAGAGAGGAAGGGAGAGGGAGAGTTAGAAACATCAATGAGAGAGAAACACCGGTCAGCTGCCTCTTGCATACTCCCTACTGGGGATGTGCTCACAACCAAGGTACATGGCCTTGACTGGAATTGAACTTGGGACCCTTCATTTGCAGGCTGACGCTCTATCCACTGAGCCAAACCAGTTTGGGTGAGAATCTAGTCACTTAATATCTGCTGAGGATTGGTTCCAGGAATCCCCTTGGATACCAAAATCTGAGAATGCTCACATGCCTTATATAAAAGTAGAGACCTGGTGCACAAATTCGTGCACAGGTAGGGTCCAGCTGGCCAGCCCCGATAGGGTCCAATCAGGGCTGGGCTGGCAGGGAAGAAGGGCCACGGGTGGTTGGCCGGCCAGTCCTGTCCCCAGTCAGGCCTGTTGGCCAGCCGCAGTGGGTGTTATAGTAACGGGTCATTTTGGCGTTCCGGTCACTGGCTTTTTATATATATAGACTGGAGACCTGGTGCATGAAATTCGTGCACTGGGGTGGCAGGTCCCTCAACCCAGCCTGCGCCTTTTCACAGTCTGGGAGCCCTCAGGAGATAGCCAGCAGGTGGATAAGCCTCTAGCAGTCCTGGACCCCTTGCTCCTTACTGCCCACCTGCTCACTGTTCCTTACTTCTCCGCTTACTGCTCCTTAGTGCTGCCACAGAGGCAGGAAACGCTCCCGCCACCGCCTCTGCACTCGACAGCCATGAGCCCAGCTTCTGGCTGAGCAGTGCTCCCCCTGTGGGAGAGCACTGACCACCGAGGGGAAGCTCCTGCATTGAGCATCTGTTCCCTGGTAGTCAGTGTGTATTATAGCGACCAGTCGTTCTGGTCGTTCCACTGTAATGATTGCTTAGGCTTTTATTATATTGATGGTTTAGAGTTTTATATATTACCTATATTTGCATAGCGGGGTATACCTACACATCACTTAATTCACATGGATTCAGTGTAGTGCTCCATGCATGGCAAATTTAAGTTTAATTTTTGGAATTTTCTGGAACCACCACCTCCCCCTCATCCTCCTGTGGATATTTTCTATTTATGCTCAGTTGAATAATATCTAAAACCCATGGATATGAGGGGCCAAATGTACCTAGTACACAGTAGGCATCTAAACGATTGTTACATTTTGCTAAATTTAGGTACAGGCATCAGAGTGCGATGAACTGTTTTTGTTTTAGGAAGAAAATGACATATTAACTACATTAATCTTTTATTACAGTAAGCTCCTTTGATTACAGAGCATTTTTTAAAGTTATCTTGATAATTTTCAGTTTTGAAAAAAATACTTTATATATAAGTTCCTAGTAAGTCTGTAGGTTCTTGAGAGAAATTGGAGTTAGGTAATTTTTTTCATTTTATTTTAAAATATTAATTCTTCTAATGCTTAGTAACTTTTAAACAAATAAATCTTTTAATTACCATTTAATTTTGCTTTGTAATGAATTGTAATTGGCAGTCAGTTTTTCAAACTCCACTTGTTATTTACATATCTAGCCATTTGGGAGTTATTTTTATTTTATACTAGAGGCCTAGTGCATGAAATTCATGCACTGGTAGGGTCCCTAGCGGCTGGCAGCGGCCAGCTGGGTACTCCCTCCCTCTCCCCTGGCTGGCCCCATCCCCTGGTCATACTCCCGAAAGAACTCCCAGTAGAGGGGCAATTTGCATACTATGCTTTTATTATATAGGATTACTAAAAGTATTGTATAGTATCTAGTTGTTATATTTTAAGTAAATAAAAATTGAGATAGAAATTTTCAACATCTTTTTTTAGATCATTGATCTCAGGTTAACTATAAAAATTTTTATTATGTCTATTCTTGTGCTAGGATCTTTAAATAATTTTAGAGGGTAGAAAAAGTCCTCCAGTATCTGTTTACATGAGAATTGGATTTTATTTATAAGTTTCCTTAAAATATTCTAGTCTTAGAGAACCAACATTACATAGCCTAAGTAACTAGAGAACATGGATGTTGATCATATTTACAGCATAAAAGCAAATAACTATTCTTGTGTGGTTGGGTTGGATTTCGTTTTTTATAGTGATTGGTGGTGGTTTCTCCTAGTTGTAATGTTTTTAGGACTTTTAGACATTATATTTAGTCATTTATTTCCGTTTAATACCATTTCTCATAAAAATCCGGAAGTTGGAGAAGTCTGATGGTATGTTTAGCCTGAATTATCTTTAGGGCAAATGATTCTCTATATGGTTAAAGTAATATAAAATCTTAAAAATGTCAGTTTCTGTAAGGGTTCTTCATGTAACATTGAGTCAGTTATTTTGCTAGACTAGATAGTTTCTTTAGCATTATGAAAATGGAATAATATGATTGCACCGAAAGAATAAAAATTTAAAAATTTCCTTTTTTCTACATTTACTCATCAGGTTAGGTTTTTAGAACATGAAGTTGGTTCTTGACTATATTATGATGGCAAATTTAGGTGTTGGAAGGGTAGAAGAGTGGGTAGTTAGGTATAGGTAGACAATTTAAATAGGTACTCAAAAACAACATGAGACTGTTCTGGTTCATTCTTGTAATCTTTATTTAGTCTGTTTCAATTTTAAACACTGCCTACCAGCTGCATTCAGTTTCTACCATATTAACCTGAAATATGCTAGAGAAAATAAACTAAGACAAAAATAAATTAATTTTTTCTGTTTTTTCTTTTAACTTACATTTCAGGATCAGACTTGGCTTATATTCCTGGCTCAGAGTGCCAGAATAGTAAATAATGCACAATACTTAATGTTTATTTTCAATACCCTTGTTATGGGCAATCAGACAAATTTTAGTGATGATCACAGGCTTCTAAATAGGAGGGGACAGTAACTCCTATAAATACCAATTTCCAAATGCTGTCTCTCCAACTCCAGCCCATCACAATAGTTTTAAACTTGTTTTTGTTATTGTTTTGTTTTGTTGCTTTATTTTGTTTTTTTAACAGGAGAGCCAGTGTAACTCCTTCAAGACTGGAGTGACACACACTGCACCTGCATCTGCCTCATGTGAGTTCTCATTTTGGCAGCAGCAATCTGCTAGGCTGGAACCTCCGTAGAGATTTGCCCTCCCACCGCCCCCCCCCCACCCTACCTCCCTACCCCGCAAATCTAGAAACTACCACCACAGTGTGTCTTGGTGGCAAAGGTAAAAAGTGCATGAGAATTCCAGACTTCCCTGCAGAAAGTTTCTGGCTCATTCCAAAGACCCACTGTCTCCACTTAAGTTCTCTCTTGTATGAATAGCATCTACTTAAACAGAGCTCAGAGCTCTTATCCTCACAACATGCAGTTGATATCTTTTGAAGAACTGGATTTTTCCTTGGAGATGATGGAGTGAAAAATATCTTTAAATGCTCTCAGTAGCTTTAGCTTTCAAAGCTTCGGTTGTTCTCTTTATAGGCTAGTTACGTAACCGGAGGACACTGTGTGCTGCCCTAGTGGCTGAAGCAGTTCTCTTTTTCGGACTCTAGCCCTTAAAATAACTTGTTCCTTTGTCTTTGGATATTGGGTAAATTAGGATAGGCCTGTGTGAGTTTATGTTTACTCTTGAAGCTACTGGCTGTGTTTTGAGAAGTCAGTTGTAAGAATGGAGCTTAAAACTGTGCATCATTTACTGGCCAGTTTTTCAAGAGAAATTAAAATTAGAGCCTTTGTAGCTGTAGAGAGGCATAGCACTCTATAGTCAGAGGTAATGTATATAGTTCTCCACATATGTCGACTGGCTTGTTTGAAAGATGAATTTTATTATTTGTTTACTTATTTATGTATGTACTTTTCAAAAAATGGTGGTACTTTGTAGGCTTCAGAAAATAGTCATTTTTGCCATCAGGTCAGAACAAATTGTGATTATTCCCAAGGGACACTTAGAACAAAACATCTAAACTAGTGCTCTGTGCAGCTATGGTTCAGTTTCTCAAGCCCTGGTTGTGCTTTATAGTTCCCTGACAGATGATTTAATGACCTGGGAGTTCGTGTTGCTGAAATGATTATCTGGGAAGCTTAAGAGAAAATGTCAATAGCTCATAGTTCTTACTGATTAATATAGAGCTTAGTGAAATAGATAGTGTTGTCAAAGTGGAGCTTGGCCTCTCTCTGCTAAATTCGTTTTCATCTGTGACTAGAGCATTTTATTTTGGACTAGATAAAAAGAAGTTGGAGGGATAGTGGGTTTCAACACCCAAGCTTGAGTTTTGATGAGCTATGTAATCTAGCTCTGTAATTCATTTTTAACAGTGGTAGTGTAGCATACCCCACCACAAAGAGCTTTGGATGAGACTTAGGGGTAACCTAAATTCTTGCTTCAGCTAATGTTTGTACTTGCTATTATATAACTTCAGGTCAGCAAATGGGGAAAATACATCGTATTTTTAGGAAGTACCCTAAACTCATTGAGAGAAAGGAAATTTAAAGTTTATTTCTATAGGTGGAATTTTTAGGTCATCTCAATTGAACACTTGAGAGGAGTTCTGCCCTGGAATAAATACAAGGTGGCAAGTGTAGAGGGTTTTATTTTTTCTGCTATTCTAGGGTTTGTTCTGGCAAAATAAGGATCTGAGATTTTATCTTCCCATCTTATATAATTTCCCCTACTAAAAATTCTGAACAAATTATTTTGGATTTCAGTCCAAAATGTCTCATAGACATAGTTTTAATCACTATTACTCCATTCTATAAATTACCTGATTTTCTAACTAGGGGAAATTGCTCATTTAGGGAATTGAGGTTTGTTTGCTTGTTTTTAGTCTCCCATTCTTAAGGCAGATCCAGCAAGTTATCCTTCTGAAAAATTTTTAATTGAAAACATTTGATATAGGCCAAATCATAAGAGTCAATGGGTTACACAAATTGGTTCGCTATATGAAATTTTGTTTCATTAACTATTGTTTGAAATAAGTGGGGCTTTGTAGATTGGGAAATAATTTTTGTTTTATGGAAATTTTAAAATGTTATTTTCTATCAGTTGTGGAATCACTGGGTGGGTATGAGATATTTTATATTCTCAGACTAATTCAAATTGACATCAGTGGATACCATGCTTTCCTGCTTTTATGATAATACACCTGACCTGCCCTGTTAATGTGTATGAATATTTAACACTCCTTTATCACAGTATATATCATCTAGATTTAAGAATTTCACACTTGAGACTTCAAAAAAATTTTTTTGTGTGCGGTGAGGGTGGGGTTAGAATTGAGAGGAGGAAAAAAATATAGCCAGTTTTGAAAATGTTAGCTGGGGTTAGCATTAGCATTAACTCATTAATACACCCCAAGACTACAAAAAAAATGACAACTTTTGGGGGCATTATTCTGATGAGGTGAGACTCAGTGCATCTCCTAAAGGACCTTAATAATTCTAGGCTTTGAAAATATGAAAAATGTTTAAGGACTTTGAATGCTCATCTTGCTTTTTTAAAATTTCAATTTTAAAAGCAGATCAAATACATTAATAATGTTACAAGTTTTTTTGTGGGTTTTTTTTAGTACAAACGAAGGTACATAATGTCTTCCTCCTTCCTTCCCCTGTCTCTTAGCCATTCATCTCCCTTCTGTGGAGCAACCAGTATTACGATTTTACGTATTTTCAGAAGTAGTCTAAAGCAGTGGTTGCCAACTGGTGGTCCGTGGACCATTGGTGGTCTGTGAGGCCCAAAGGGGTGGCTACAGCTGGTCTAAAGGATTGCTTTTGGAAAGGGAAAGTTGAATTGTACTCATTAAAATACTAGCATTAACTTGGATAGGCAAACTAATTGCAGTGAAAAAATCAGTTGGAGCCATAGGCAGTATGTTAATCATAGATAGGAGAATTATAATAATGTAATAATAGTTGCATTATTATGAGAATGTAGGAATAGAATGGGTTTGTTTTTGGCCTCATTTGGCATTTAGCAAGAAAACAGGTCTTTTTTGGGAGGGAGAGGATTTTTTTTTTTTTTAAATATGACTTAACCCACTCCTAGAGACTGACAGAAGGATGCTTACCTAGATACTAAATATTTCATTTGGAAGAAGCCTAATTAAAGGAGCAACATTTTGTTTTTGCTGAACTGCAGTGATGATTCTAAAAAGTATTTTTTATTATAGCAAATTTCAGATATATACAATATAAGAGGAAAAAACCCATATTCCAAAATCCATTTTATTTCACCTGAAAAAACAGTGTGCTGCTTTGGCAGATAAGAAGACATGTATTTTTTTTTAATACATATACTTATACTTGCACATCCCAATTCTTCCATAATCACATCTAATAAAATGAATCACAATTTTTTTTTGGTTAATCCTCATCAGATAATATTTTTTCTTTCTTTTTTTAAAAAATATATTTTATTGATTTTCTACAGAGAGGAAGGGAGAGGGACAGAGAGTTAGAAACATCAATAAAAGAGAAGCATTGATCAGCTGCCTCCTGCACACTCCCGACTGGGGATATGCCCACAACCAAGGTACATGCCCTTGACCAGAATCAAACCCGGGACCCTTGAATCCACAGGCCGACGCTCCATCCACTGAGCCAAACCGGCCAGGGCAAATATTTTTTTCCATTACTAGTCAGAGTGGAAGGTAGAAAGAAAAAGAGAGAGATGGGAGATATCAACTGGTTGCCTCCCACACGTGCCCTGACTGGGGATAGGGAGCAAACCCCAAAGCAAGTATGTGCCCTTGACCTAAATTGAGCCTGAGACCCTTAGGTTGTAAGGGCCAACTCTCTAAACACAGAGTAACACGGCCAGGGTGAAATAAATCATAATTCTCTAATGTCGTGTAACTCCCAAGTTCATATCCTGATTTTTCTAATTATCTCAGACATGCCTTTTTATGTTTATTTTGCAGTAAAAGGCATGTCTTTTTATGGTTAATTTTGCAGTATACAATGCAATTTTGATGACTGCAACATTGTTAGGGCTAATAAGAAAACAAGTGAGTCCTGACAAATAGAATTATGCTGCTTGAAGAAGGAATATAATGTAGCTACCAAGCCAAATAGGAATTCCAAAAATAGATTGGGTTTTTTTCATAGCTCATTTTTAAGGATTAGTACACAAGTTATGCACACCAGTGAAGCCTTCAAACATATATAGACCTCTGCCCAGTTTTCTATTTTACTTACATTCTCATGGTTAGTATCACAATTGTGCATATTAGTTTTTCCTCCTCTTTTAGGAGGAAAACTTTTAAGTTGTAGGTATGAAAGAATAGATAAAGAGGAAAACAATGGCCCTGACTGGTTTGGCTCAGTGGATAGAGCGTCGGCCTGTGGACTGAAAGGTCCCAGGTTTGATTCCAGTCAAGGGCATGTACCTTGGTTGTGGGCACATCCCCAGTGTGGGATGTGCAGGAGGCAGCTGATCAACGTTCCTCTCTCATCGATGTTTCTAACTCTCTATCCCTCTCCCTTCCTCTCTGTAAAAAATCAATAAAATATATAAAAAAAAGAGGAAAACAATGTTTGAATTGGGTTCCTTAAAAATGAAAGAACTATTCTGAAATGTCTGATAATTTAACTGTTACTGCTGCTCCTACTCTATAATATTACCTGTTTTGACAAACTAACGATTGAGTTCTGTGATTACTTGGACAGTATAAAACATGGATTTGGGGAAAAAGAAGGAGGGGGAAAAAAAGCAGATCTAGAAAGAGGGAGTAACTGGTAGAAATTTAGGAAAGGGAGGAAAGAGTAGAAATTGACTCGTTTGCCTTCCGTTTTAATTGGCTATTCCTTTAACGAGAACCTTTTCTTTGTGCAGTGTACAAGTCCCCAGAGTATGAGTCCCTTGGTTTTGAGCTTACTGTGGAGAGATTAGTTTCTATTGGCTATCCTCAGGAACTGCTCAGCTTTGCTTATGATTCTACATTCCCTACCAGGTAATTTTTCACGATTATTTTAGATTAAGACCTCACTTATCCCCTATTTAATAATTCCAAATGCAGCCCTGATTAAAAAATAAAAAGGTATTTTCCTTTTCAGTTGGTGGATGTTGATTTTAAAATTATCAAGGACTTTTCATGTACACCATATCTTTTCTATTCTTGAATTGAGCTTCATTTATTGTTATTGAAGGAGATTCATTTATGGAAAAGAAACAGGATTACTAGTAAAACTGATGGGTAGTAATCAGTCACAGATGTTCCTACCTTTATATAACTTTGATGTTGGAAAACAGTTACAGGTTTTGCTAATACACTTAATTTGGTAATCAGGAGCCTCTTTTTTAACTTTTAATTTTTAAAAAGTATTTTTATTGATTTCAGAGAAAAAGGGAGAGGGAGAGATAGAAACATCAGTGATGAAGGAGAATCATTGATTGGCTGCCTTCTGCATGCTCCACACTGGGTATTGAGCCCACAACCCATGCATATGCCCTGACCTGGAATTGAACCATGACCTCCTGGTTCATAGGTCAGTGGTCAACCACTGAGCCATGCTGACCCGGCAGGAGCCTCTTTAAAAAAAAAAAAAAAAAATTATTGATTCATTTAAGAGAGAGAGAAAGAGAAAGATTAATTTGTAGTTCCACTTATTTATGCATTCATTGGTTGCTTCTTATATGTGCCCTGGCTGGAGATCCAATGCACAGCCTTGGTGTATTGAGATGATGCTCAAACCAACTGAGCTAGGGCTGGAAGAGCCTTTTAAAAATACACACACACACACACACACACACACACATATGAAATTAAACTGTGACCTCCTGGTTCATAGGTCAGTGTTCAACCACTGGGCTAGAGGAGCCTTTTGACAGTTTGCATTAATAAATTCGATTAGGAAAGATTTAAGATTAAGAAAAATCATGATTTTTTTTTTTTTTTAGAAGTCACCATCATATATGTTCCATATACAACATCTAAAAGAGGGAAATATAAGCCAGCTCAGTTTTGTCCAAGGAAATTAAGACTGTTTTAGGATGGAACCAGCTGAATTAAGAGGAATTATACTTTATACCTTGTTTCATTAAGCTCTTGTTCCTTATAGAAAACAGTTGTGATTATTTATCTAGACAGTAAATAATTTTTAGTTGCTCTGGGATTAGATTTTAAGATTTTATTCACTTTAGTCTCTAGGGTTATGTTGTTTTAGGACATACTTGAGTTGCCATAAAGCTTGAATAAGATGAGTTTGGTTCATGGTGATTGAATAATATAAGATTATTGCCTGTATTATTTTGCATTATTGATAATATTTTCATTTTCACATAGGGGACTTGTCTTTGATACACTATATGGAAATCTTTTGAAAGTTGATGCCTATGGAAACCTCTTGGTGTGTGCACATGGATTTAACTTCATAAGGGGGTGAGTACAAAGAAACCTTTTAGTCTCTTTCTTGTATTTGTGTAGTCAAACAATATGAAGATGACAATGTCTTAAGGATACTTTACAATTACTTACCAGGCAGTTAGGACCCAAGCTGACTTATAAATAGAGCTAGCAGTTACCTTTTGTTTAAAATAAGTGCTTTCTAATGATAGAGCATCCAAAAAAGGTAATCTTGAAACTTGCCCGAAAAGAACTCTAGTGGCTTTGACTTATTTGAGATTCTAAGATTTTTATTTTCTCCTTTTAATACAGTTCTCAGGTAGCTGCTCAGAAGAGGTATGTACATAAAAGTGCTTTGAAACATTTAAAACCACAACAGTGTAAATGACTAAGATTTTTAATAGCTAATACATTATTTTTTTATATTCTAATGAATAACTTCAAATATTAGATTATGTTAAAAAAATTTTAAAACATGGGATTAAAAATGAATACAGGGTAATATTTAAAACAAATAAGGATAAGCTTTATTTTTATAATCAGACTATTTTCACTATTCTTACTAATTTGGACTTTTTACCCTATTAAATAGCAGATAAAATTTAGTGTCTACTATTTTTTAATGAAATATCCCAGTTTTCTCTTTAAACAATACAATAACCACAGTTTGACAACTTTTATAACTATGGCTTTACTGCTGTACATCTCCTCTACTACTATACTACCTCCTTTACCAGTGGCACTGTATTAGGGTCAGAGTGACTCTTAAAACCAAAATAGGTTATGTGTCCGTCTTTCGTGTAACTTTGTCATAAATTATTCATTCTCAATGGCCAGGTAGTAAAAACAGCAGTCTACATTGAAATTGTTAAAGAGACAGTATCTTTTTGGAAAATATATTTTATGATCAAAGGTACCAACTAACTGAAACTACTCGAGTTTCCTTTAAATCTGTGGTTACAGCAAGACCCTACTTAGAATTGAAGCATCTTATGCAAGACTCTTCAGCTGATTCTTGGACATCTTCAGGGCTCAAAGATTTCCAAGTATACATAGTGAGAAAGGTGTGAAGTAAACATCCCACCTTGACCCACCTTTCTTTCACTGTCATATCTGCCCTTCTTTCACTATTCCTCTCGTGAGGGATTTGTTCACAATCCATGAGTATCACGATGCAGGATTTAAACGTGAAATGATTGCAAGTAGTACTAGCAACGTAAGCTATTTTACATATGGATATTGACACTATAATTCAGAATCCCAATGAAGATGAACAAACATTCTACATATTAATGTCTGAAAAGGGACTTTTATGCTTTGGGGGAAGGAGTAGGTAGTCAAAGAAGAAGAGAGAAGCAGTTCTATAAATTAGTACTACAATTATATTTACTAACTCAATATCCAAAGACCTTCTTTCTTCTCCTAAGCCAGTAATATTTCAAATACCACCTTTGGAAATACATTTAGTAGTGTTTCAAATATAAGTCATTTATGAGTAAATGCAGAATCATTCAAGTCAAAAAGTCCATGGAGAAGAAGGGATTGAGGATGGAAGATGAAGGAGAGAGAGAGTTACTGAAGAACATGGTAGACAAGGCTGGAAGGGAAGTTACGGCTCCTTTAGGCAGCACCTTACAATTCCTTGCCAGTGAGTTGGGGCCTCAATAGCAAAGGCTTTTAAAGTTTTAGAGTAGGATAAAATTGAGATCATATCTTTATTTTGTGGGTTGCACAAAGTTAGCAGTAGTCTGTACTATATATAACTTTTCCACTCAACTTTAAGTCTAGTATTCCTTCTTTTATGATACATTACCTCTCCCTGAATTAATTTTTATTTAAAAGATATATAAGCATGATTTGGCACTCAATTTAAACAAAATGTTATTGTTAACTATATAAGTTTTTTGGGTTCTAATTGCCTCATAATATTAACTATCCCTATGTAAAGGAATTATTCTTAAGAATGGATGGATTAGGACACTATATCTAAAGGGGCAATGCATAATTACTATTCCCTTTCACCTTAATTTTCATTACAGAAAATCTTGGAAAGCTAGAAATGAGATATTCTACAAAATAATTCTTTATTGGAACTCTTATTTCAAATGGGTGACAAAGACAGGAAATAATGTGATTTTATATCCAGAGTTTATGCCATTGTAGTTAACCAACCCAAGCAGGAATTTACACAGGTTACTCTGAGTATGAACTTTAAATTTGATGTTTGTTATTTATATTATTAGTTGATCTCCATAAATTCACCATGGGAATTGTGTATTTTTATATTTTAGTTTTTTGCCCTTTCTGTTTCTCTGTAATATTTTTATTAATACCATCCCCTTCCTCTTCTTACAGTGTTTCATTTCACTCTCCAAGGTTCTTGTGCATCTCTAATAACTTCTGTTTTCACTAGCTTCTTTCTTTTAAATCCTAAATGTTCTCCATGAATTTATTCTCAGTCTTCTGTTTTCGGTACTCTTAAGTGGCCTCCTCTATTCGATAACAGTCTTCATGACTTTACCTACTACATATGCATAGATATTATCTCAAGTTTGAATTTCTGTTTTAAGTTCTTGATGTTTGTTTCTGATTGTTCGTAAAAATATGTTTACTTTGAGCTTACTGTATCCAAAATAAAATTCCTCTTACATTTACTTTTTATCTACTTCTCATATTTCTGTAAATGGAACCATTACCCTCTGAGAGATACCTTAATGTGAACATCATTATCTTTTGTTGTCTTATTTTTTCTTTCTTTTTAACAATGTATTTATTTATTTATTTGAACATCATTACCTTTGATTTTTATGTCCCTCATCTGCCACATCCAGTCAGAGGCCTGGTCTTGTTCGTTTTACTTTGACTATCTCACTTGCATACATTCTTCCCTTTAATTTCCTTTGCCATTATAAACTCCTACTTCTCTCATCTAGGCTACTGCAGTAACCACTTAACTGATTTCATAGTTCTTCCTGTGTCAGTTAGCATTTGTTGTATAATAAATTACTTCAGAACTTAGTAGCTTAAACAATGACCATTTTATTTAGCTCAGAATTCTGAGAGTTAGCTGGATGATTCTGGGGTTCCTCAGCTGATCTGAGGAACTGAACCCACGACCTTCTGGTGCACAGAATAATGCTCCAACCAAGTCACACCAGCCAGGGCCAGATTGAAACTTTTTAAGCTGCAACCTGAGCTTGTTCATCTTCATGTGTAATATTTGGAAGTCTGCCTTGCATGTAGCCATGAGACTATTTGAATGATTTTTCTATCTGAAATAGCCTCACACATATGTCTGGCAGTTGGCAGCCTGTCGGCTAGGGTGCCTTATTTCTGCTTGTAGCCTTTTATCATCCAGCAGGCTATCTCACTCTCATTCACATAGTAGTCTCAGAGTTCCAAGAGCAGCAAGAGTAGGCAAGCCTTAATGCACAAGTGTTTTCAAAGTCTTTTGGATCCCTTTATTGCTGTTCAAGCCTGTATTCAAGGATGGAGTCTCATAAAAGGAGGAACTGCAAAGTCATATTATAAAGAGATGGGAAGAATTTGTAGCCATTTTTGCAACATATCACAACTTTTTTTCCATTTTATCCTAAGACTGCAACTGATTTCATATTTTTACAATTTAGTTCTGCTGATTTTATCCCTCTGCTTAAACACTGTGAGTGGCACTCTGGACATTGAAGGAAGTTAAGAACAATAGCATAATCTGCCTCAATTTATCTTTCTACGTTTATTTTTCTCTGCTCCTTTTCTACTCAAATTGGACTAGTTTCTAAATTGGTCTGCCTAGCCTGTAAGGATCAACTCATATGCCACCCCTTTCATGAATCCTTCCTAGATTTTTCTCTCTTCACTCCCACATTTACTTTTCTCAATCCCTTAATTTGAATTGGTCTCCCCTTCCTCAGTTTTCTCATAGCTCATTGCACCTTTCTGGTGATTTTTTTACCTTGTTATAAATGTCCCTTAACAGACTGACAACTTTTTTAGAAATTTATTTTAGAGAGGGGAAAAAGGAGAGAGAAAAATACTCATTTGAGAAAGTTATACATCAGTGAGAGAGAGATGCTAGTACATCAGTGGTTGCCTCCTGTACATTCCTCAACCAGGGATCAACCTAGGTATGTGCCTTGACTGGGAACCCAACCTGTGATCTTCTAGTGCAGCGGTCGTCAACCTTTCGGACCTCATGGACCACCAGTTGGCAACCGCTGCTCCAAAGGTTTCCTTAAACCAGTGGTTGCCAACCTTTTGGATCTCACGGACCCGCAGACCGCCAGTTGGCAACCACTGTTTTTAGTGCATAGGACGATGCTCCAACCAACTGAGCCACACTAGCGAAGGCCAGATTGAAAACTTTTTAGGGCTGCAACCCGAGCTCGTCCATCTTTATGTGTAATATTTGGAAGTCTGCCTTACAAGTATTTGAATGAATTTTTAAAATTTTATTGGCTTCAGAAAGGAACAGAGAGGAAGAGAGGGAAACTTCAATGATGAGAGAGAATCATGGATCGGCTGCCTCCCTGCATGCCCCCCACTGGAGATTGAACCTGCAACTAAGGGAATGTGCCCTGACCGGAAACCAACCACCGAGCTACACTGATCAGTCTTGAATGATATTTGAATGATGAATATTTCTCATAGTTTTTATAATGTTAGTTTTTTGAGTACTAGTTAATTAAATTTTTTTCTTTCAGACCAGAAACTAGAGAGCAGTATCCAAATAAATTTATCCAACGAGATGACACTGAAAGATTTTACATTCTGAATACATTATTCAACCTACCAGGTAGATTCATTCTATGCTTATATAACTGATGCTTTCTCTTCTTTCCATGATTATCTTTGCTCAAGGGAGATAAAATAAGTTTGAATTTTCTCACCTAAAGCTTATGAATATCTATTCTTAATTTTTCAGAGACCTACCTGTTGGCCTGCCTAGTAGATTTTTTTACTAATTGTCCCAGATATACCAGGTATGTATGTGCTATAATTTTTTTCCAATTGATTTTTAAAAAATTAATGTACAGGGTTTTAGAGAACTGGCCATTGTAGGTCTTTTCTGCTTTTCTGAAGTGAATTTAGTGCTAGTGAGAGATGCCTCATTGCCAGCCTGAGAGATGGGACGGCACCAGCAGCTCCATGCAGGCTCTCACCTCCCACTCGGCCCCTCTTCTTGCCAGTGTGCTGCAGCCATGTTTGGAAGGGACCACTTCTGATTGGCTTCTCCTGGGAATGAAGACGGCCAGCAGAGGTGCTAATTGTGACAACTGAGTGGGAGGTTTGTGTGATGATTATCTGTCAAGCAGAATTACACTAAAACCCCCCTACTCATTTCACAGCAGCTACCTAGGAGCCATTCAGGGATGGTAATTTAATTTCATTCCCAGGCCCAGCAAGATTTGATTGAGGAATACATACTGTTTATCCTCCCTGAAGTAAAATTTTGCTTAAGTCTTGAACAAGTTATCCTCTCCTTTTTAGGAATTTGCATAACCACTGCTGAAAGTTCAGCTGTATGTGCTAGAGTTTGCTTTCTTCCTTATCCTTTCTAGTCCTTACCCACTTCAAGGCACTGAATTTGGTAGAGTGATAAATAACAGCTGAATAGAAAATAGGCAATACCTTTGTATCTAGAGATGTTAGAAAAGTCAGGGTAGAGAGAAACTAAATTACCAATTTTAAGTTCTAAATGTTTTTTTGATGGAACCTGTTTCTTACAAGTGATTAATAAAGGAACTTGATGTTTTTGGAACTGGCCTTTTAGCTTCCACTCAGTATATTCGTATCACTTTGTATTTGTTCAGTTATTGTATTCCATTGAACACTATAGTCATCTCTGGTGGTCAGATGAATTTTCATTAGGGAGAAATTATTTTCCTAATTAGCCAGTGCCATTATCTATGTGATGATAATGGAACCTTGGGGTCCCTGGGTAATGTGTGATACTTTATTTACCCTCCTTTGGATTCCCTATCATGTTCTTTTCATTTCTCTGTAGCTGTGAAACGGGATTTAAAGATGGGGACCTCTTCATGTCTTACCGGAGTATGTTCCAGGATGTAAGGGATGCTGTTGACTGGGTTCATTACAAGGTACCTAGGAGCTGCTGCTTTACCTGCTCACTCATTGGCATGTGTTTTATATTGTCTGACATTAACTTTCTAGGTGCAAATAGAACCAAGTTTTTCCTCTTAAAAAAAAAAAATCCCCACAAAACAGATTTGCCCCCTAGTGATAGTTCTTTATAAGACTTTAATACTTTTGATCTTGTCTTTGATGGTCCTGCTTTCAGATTGTGCTTGGTTTCTAGATCTTATTTTACAAACACACTTAGAAGAGATTTTAGTAGTTTAATATTATACTTGCTGTATCCTATGAGGATAATTACGGTCCTTCACCCCCCCCAAATACTTGATTGATAACCTTAACAAATATATTAACATTTACTATAAATTGTACCAAGTAAAATATGAAATGGTTTTTGATGTCGTTAAAATAAAAATAATTTTATATTTTAAATACATTTTGGAAGCAGAGTTGGAGCAAATCACATCTGCTACTTTATCCTCTCTTCTCCAGTGTGTCTGCTTTTCCATTTTGGTAATACTTAAATGATGCATCTGGGTTGATAGTAGACATAATTTGTCTTATAAACTGTTAAAGACTGATTTTTTTCTTATTTCTTTTTTTTTTTTTTCTCTTAGGGCTCCCTTAAGGAAAAGACAGTTGAAAATCTTGAGAAGTATGTAGTCAAGGATGTAAGTATTAAAGGGAAATCTACATGATAGCTTATTTTCCCTATTAGGGAAATTAATAAGTCTATTTATAATGAAATGCACAAGGGGAAGGTATGTATTTCCTTGTTATAATATAAGCCAAGTGTAATTATCAAGAGTTTTCAGCCAGAGCATATGTTTTAGTACAGTTTTTCCTATTTGTTGATAATTAAGAAGACCTAGTATTCCATTTGTTTTTATAGCTCTAATTATGATAGCAGCTAGAGAGGTTACTGTATGCACATCAATGTGCTGAGTGAGTGATTACATGCATTAATTATCCTGCTTAATATTCTGTATAGCCATGAATTATGCAATGTTATCGCTGCTATATAGGAACAGATGAAGAAACTGAGGAATAAAGGGATTAAATAATTTGGCTAAATTCATACAGCTAATAAGTAGTAATCCAAATCATAGCCACTGTGCTATACCATCTAAACAATGTACAAAGTAATTTATTTAAATTGTCTTTAGCCTATCAACAGGAAGTAATAGGGAATGCTTTAAAAATATCTAAAAAGACATTAGAGGAGAACCTAATAAAATTCAGAAAAATCTGTAGTTTATTTAATAGTATTGTGTTAATGTTAATTTTAGTTTTGGTAATTGTGCTGTGGTTATGTACAATGTTAATATCTTAGAATATATAGGAACCCTCTACTATTTTCACAACTTTAAGTCTGAAATTATTTCAAAATTAAAAGTAAACACACACACTTCTTTTTCTTACAGAGGAAAAGTAGCATAATGCATTATTTTTTCAAAAAGTATTTTGGTAAAGATTACTTACTGTTTTTAATATTTGTAGCTTCTGTTTCCTCCCCACTCCCATCCCAATCCTTGTTTCAAAAACAATGCTGAGAGGTTCAGGAGAGGTCCAGGAGAACTTGAGTAAAGGGACCTATTTACTGTGAGAGAAGGGAAATCTGCTTTTCTTTCTGGTTATGAGGAGTTAGAATTAACTTATGTTTCTATAGGTGAGTCTAGGCATTTCTAGATTGTATCCTGCACATGTTATTCAATTATACAAGGTGGTGGGATTTTGGGGGGTTTTTTTTGATGAAAGAATATACAATGGAGCTAAATCTCCATGTAGAGGATTTTGCTTTTTAAAATCAGCTTCTCCTGAACATACCTAATTCACATACTAAGATTACAAAGTAATTTAAACTCTTTCCTGAGGCAGACATGGGGAAGGTAGAGATATGTTTTTAAGAAGAATTAATTATTTATTATTTATATGTGTCATCTATATGTATCATCTATCTATGTATATGAAAACCTAAGCTACTGTCATGACTGTTTGACCAGTCGCTATGACACGCACTGACCACCAAGGGGCAGATGCTCAATGCAGGAGCTGCTCCCTGGTGGTCAGTGCACTCCCATAGCCAACCTCCCTCGGTCCCTCCACCCGGCTGGCAAACCTCCCACAGTCCCTCACCCCATCCAGCAGGCGTTGGCCAGGACTAGGCAAGATAGCCCTGATTGCTGGGCAGGCCTAGGGACCCCACCTGTGCACAAATTTCATGCACCAGGCCTCTAGTTTTATATATAAAATTGATATATACACCATGTATATTATATATGTTAATACTTAATTTTTGCATAGTGATAATGTGGTCTTCTCAATGCATCAATCAGAAGCCATCCAACCAACCCTTAAAGGGCATTGCCTGTTCTCATTTCAGTGGACAAAAGTCCAGTATGTGACTATTCTACAATGAATGAATATGTATTTGGGTTTACTGTTTTATTCATCATTATATTACATTTCAGGGAAAATTGCCTTTGCTCCTGAGCCGGATGAAGGAAGTAGGGAAAGTATTTCTTGCCACCAACAGTGACTATAAATATACAGATGTAAGTGCTTAATATTCATATTTTTTTTTGTTTATTCAGAGGAATTATCTTGGCCTAAAGAACTAAAGATAACAGGGAGGATAATAGTTTATTAAGGGTAGTTTTTGCCACTTCATTTTAAAAGCATTGAAAAAAGCAAAAATATATAGCGTAAGAGCTACATCAGTGATTCTCAAACTTTCCTAAATATTTCTTTTGACTATTTCCCCTAATTACAGTTGGCTACTTGAATGTCTTGGTTTGGGGGTTATTAGAACACTTGTGCCGATCAAAATGGCTTCTGCGTCTCTTTGGCTCATCATTTACATAAACTTAAGTCCCTCACTCTGTATATTGCACGTGAGCACATGCCCTCTTCCCTGTTGTTGGGAGCCGACAACAATAGATGTTTTTATTTTTAGCCATCAAAAGTTACCACTGCTTCAGTGCTTTTTGCCAGATTAAAGCATGTAGAACAGCCTATTTAACTCATCTTACTTTTTCTAAGAGAGTTACAAGTTCATGGTACTACCAAAAAGCCCAGTATTTCCCAATTCTTCATGTAAAATGTTGTCTCTAGAAATCTGATTATTTGGAATAAGCAATACTGTGAGCTCTTACCTCAGAAGACCTTTATCTCCAAAAATGTGTTCCAGTCCACTAGAATTAGATAGGAATATATGGATGAATCTGTACATAGTTATCTCCTAGAAGAATATGATGGTCCTACTCAGAATGTCAGAAACTTCTGTATGTTTGTTATGAAAGCATTAATTTCTGGCTTTCATAGCCATGATTTCATAAACTTTAGAGGAAATGAAAATGTGATAAATCCTATATTGAAAGACATTTTTATGAAAACTTGTGTATGGTTTTTAAAGTGTTTTATATCTTTTGTAGACATGGTATATGGACCTTAAGTTGGTGTTTTTTGTTTTGTTTTCCAGAAAATTATGACTTACCTGTTTGATTTCCCACATGGCCCCAAGGTACTATATGTAAATTATTAGACCATTGCTTTAGTAATAATAAATGCATTTAATCAGTCTGGAATATTGATGTTAAGGAATTGGTCAGGATCCATTCAGAAATCTTCATTAGCATTAGAAGTAATGCAGGTGCTGGTATATTATTTAAAGTCGATAGCAACTTGAAAACTTAGTAGATAAAAATAAAAGAGATATTCATATGGTATTTAGTAGGATGGTAATCAGAATAATTTTATGCCTAAGAACTATGCAGAATTAAGTTTGGGTTTTTCAGGTTGAGGAAGATAACTGATTGAAAGAAACAGAAAATTAGTATATTCTTAACAACTTTTAGATTTTGCTTATTTATTGATGAGTTTTGTGCCAAGGGAGCAGTTAGCCTTGATATTTAAGCAGAGGTGTCTTTATTTCTGCAGTATGGCTGCACTTAGACTTAAGACTATGGCAAGTTAATCGTATACTTGTGCCATGCTATTTTAATCTGAGGCTTTTAAAAAAATAAATATCAGTAAATCCCTATTTTGAGATCACCCAAAGGCAGTGCTCTTCATCTTGACCTTAAAAGGTTTCAGGATGGAAATCATGTTGATGGGCATAACTTTTACATTAGTGCTGTGGTTGGCCTACAGTAGGAGCCAAAGGTCAGTATGCTCCTCGAGCCATCATTCTGAAGTCATACCCAGTAAAATTTCCTAATAGTTCCATGCTAGCCTGTATACTTCAGTTCTGAGGTTTATCTGCCTCTCCCTTAATTTGTCTCTTGGGTATTGATCTGCATCTCTTTTTAGCCCCCTTGAGCCTCCTTTTGAATGTGAGCACACATATATTAAATTTCTGTGAAATTAGTTAATAAGTAGATGAAATGATTTAAAATGTAGAGATTATTAGTTGTTCACTTATATTTTCACCTTGCCTACTTCCAAAAGGATATGGCTTATAAGACACGATATTTTTAATAAAACAGTGGGATCTTCTGCTTATATTTAGTATTTCTACATTCCTTGCATCTGAGTGAGATTAAATATTAGTGCCTTAAGGGTAGGAGCGATGTTTCAGCTTCTGCTGTTCCTGCTTCATCAGCCTGGGAGCTCCCATCGACCATGGCAGTCCTACTTTGACTTGATCTTGGTGGATGCACGGAAACCACTCTTTTTTGGAGAAGGCACAGTACTGCGTCAGGTGGATACTGTAAGTTGAGAGGCAGTTCTGTGTGCACATTGTCCTTTGTGTTTCTCCTTCCCCCACTCTCCCCAAGGAAACAGGTATTTTTATCTACTTAGTTGTATCTTTTGAAATTATTCTAAGACTTGGTTTTAATTGAGGTAGCCAAATAATTCAAAAGTGTCTTTCATTGTTTGTCTAGCCAAGTAGCATTCTGGATGGAGATAATGATTGAATGATAAAGCATTACAAAGTTCATCTTCTCTTCTCACAGAAAACTGGCAAGCTGAAGATTGGCACCTACACAGGCCCCTTACAGCATGGTATTGTCTACTCAGGAGGTGAGTTGCAGACTTCCCTCTAGTGTGCGTCTCTGCTCAGACCTCACCCTGAAAGCATTGATGTCCTCCCAGCATCATGGCACATACACCCTTTAGTTCCCTGAAGATCTCTAAATACTTCAGTCCTCTACTAATGCAATAGGAGTCAGGGAGAATGAGTTTGAGAAGTTGTTAGTATGTTCTAATGAGTCTTTAATTTTTCACCCAATCTTTCTTTTACTTATTTGAGGCTTTTTCTCAGTGTCTTGGGATCATTTGGGGGTAGTCCTCAAGGAGCCTCTATGGACACAAATACATATTTTGTTGGAATGATAAACTTAATAGCAGATCTATGATATGAAAAAGAGGTGGTACTTTTGAGGGTTATAGTCAATACTAATGCTGAGACATGTAGGAGGCAATTTTAAAAAATGAGAAAAAGATAAATTGTGGATCTTTGACTTTAAGGAAGGTGAGCCCTTTTTCTAGTGTGTTACATAATTGTAAGAAAAAAATGAATCGGCATAGCATTTAATCCTTATTGTACTGAGAATGCTGTTTTTTGTTTTAAATATGGAGCCATTTTTTTTTACTTTATTGTTTCAGGTTCATCTGATACAATCTGTGATCTGTTGGGAGCCAAGGGCAAGGACATTTTGTATATTGGAGATCACATTTTTGGGGACATTTTGAAATCAAAGAAACGGCAAGGATGGCGAACTTTCTTGGTGATTCCTGAACTTGCACAGGAGCTTCATGTCTGGACTGATAAAAGTTGTAAGGAGCTATTTCTTATTTTATAAATCTTTGATATAGTTATTAGTTTATATAAATGGCCAGCTGTGAACCACTACTTTATATGCAGAGGGTCCAAAAGATGGGCCCTGATATTTGCATAATTCTTTCCCAGACAGCCCAGTATTTCACAGAAGTCCAGAATTAGAGGAAATTAGAGGTTATCTAGTTCAGCTTTCTTCTTGAATCCTTTCAATTTTAAGTATAAAATGTTACTCCCCGAGTTCTGTTACAATAGCAGCTAATGTGGGAACTCCACTCTCCTCTGCAGTCCCCCGTTTATCCAACCATGCTACTAGTTCCAGTCTCCCTGCTACCAGCTCATGTCTGTGACTCTGGGGCATTGATGGCTCTGAGTGTTAATCACCTCCTGATACTTATGTGCTCTTCTGAGAAGTAGAAAATGGGGCCAAATTCCACTCTCTGAACTGAGCTATAATGTGGATTTAGTTATGTAAAGTTATATCTTTACACAACTTCAAACAGTATGGTAAAAGGTAATGCCTACATGTCCTTAGGCAAGTCACTGAGACACCCTCTGCCTTAGTTTCCTCAAGTGTGAAAATGTGGGTAGTAATGCCTACCTCATAAAGCTGTTGAGGCTCAACTGGGGTAAGGTGTGTATAAAGAAGATACAAGTAACAACCCTTCTCAACAAGGGCTCCTCATCTGAAACAGAGAAAATGACTCCATTTTCCCAAAGATGGAAGATAAAGGAAAGTTGTCCTATATAATTATTACATGAAGGCTTAATTCTCTTTGGGGAACCCAGGTGGAGAAAAGCTGGAACACAGAGGCAGCATGCAGCAGGTGCTGGCTGTTGGTTGGTATTGTTTGTACTTATCAGTGGAATTTTCTGGCTAGCCTTTCACCACATTTTCAACTTCCCACCTATGAAGTTTAGAAATCTAGTGGACTTGGCCCTATTTCCTAGACGTGTAACTATGGACAAGTTATCTCATTCTCTGTTAATACTTGCTTTGCTGACACACCTGAGATGGAGTGTGAATTGGCACTTTGTAAGCTTAGACTCAGCATCCAGTTGGAAGAGTTGTGGTCAGCAGTGATTCAGTAGAAGAAAGGCATAGGAAATACTGATGTTCATCTGCTACCAGATTGCTGGCAGGGTAGCAGTGGGTTTTCCTGAAAAGGGGGGGGCGGGGAGGTTATTTTATACACTCACCTATCGCTTTACTTTTCAGTCATATCTGCAACCTTTTTAAATGTAGTTTCAGCAGTAATTAAAAACTGGATGCTTTTAATTTAAAATATTTTCCTTTTCCTTCCAAACCATAACAAGCACTTTTTGAAGAGCTTCAGAGCTTGGATATTTTCTTGGCTGAACTCTACAAGTAAGTTTTTCCCCTAATTCTAAAATGTTTTCCTTTTTCCCTAAAACTTACCTTTTGAGGAGTCCCTTAGGTCTAAGAGATGTCTTTACTAGAGAGATTTTCACTGGACTTCTCGTTTATCTCCAGGCATCTTGACAGCAGCAGCAATGAGCGCCCAGACATTAGCTCCATCCAGAGACGTATTAAGGTATCCAAATGGGATTTGGGAGAAAACATGCAAAGTTTAAGTGGTTTTCATATTTCTCATTTTATACAGAGACTGACACATAGCCAGTGCACAGATATTTTTTTGAATGAGCTGACAGTCTTATTCTTTGATTTAGAAAGTAACTCATGACATGGACATGTGCTATGGGATGATGGGAAGCTTGTTTCGCAGTGGCTCCCGGCAAACCCTTTTTGCCAGTCAGGTGATGCGTTATGCTGATCTTTATGCCGCATCTTTCATCAACCTGCTGTATTACCCATTCAGCTACCTCTTCAGAGCTGCCCATGTATTGGTGAGTTAATGCAGCTGTAAACTACTGTTTTCAGTTAATACACTTTTAAGGCAGAGAGCTGTAACTACCTTTGTGGGATGACATCGGAGAATTTGGATTATTCCTTTCTAATGTGCACAGAGACAAAGGGTAGGTTGCACTAAATAAAGAGAAATATGGTTTTGATACTCCTATGCTGTGATACTGATCTGTGTTTCAGGGCTGCTTTTGCTGTGAGAAAGGAAATAACGATCTCTTCTCTCTCATTTTACCCAGTTTCAGGCTATAGTGAATGGTCTGGGCACAGTTTTGAGGACTGAGGAGAAAGAAGAGGGTATGTGGTTTAGGGAGTTCCAGGAAGACACTTAAGTACCTAAACTGGGTTGGCCTCTGGTCCTTGAGAGACCACCTGCATGGCCACCTAAAGAGGGAGAGGAGAGGAGCTCAGGAGGCTTCCCAGATCTGAGAAATTGCCACCACTTCCTGGAACTTAAGTGAATACAATCAAAGTACCTAGCATTTAAAATTTTTGCTGGAAAGTATAAACATGAGACTGAAGATATTTTAAAATAAGGACTAGAGGATCAAGAAGGAATAAACTGTAGTCTAGACCACTACTAAGAATTGTATTCATGCAGTGATGATCACTAAACAGTGAAGTAGAGCTTGTGTTTTAACCGGTGAAATAAGTCAAATAGGAAAGCTTAAAGAAACAAACTCAAGCAGAAAGCTTTGAGTTCATCTAATTTCTAAGCTAGGAAGGGTGGGGGAAAGTGTAGCAGTTCACTGTGGAGCAGTACTTTTAGGAAGATGGACAAATAGCAGTACACTTTTTTATGATTAAGATCAACCTTAGCTCAGCAAGGAACACCAGTGTATTTAGTAGCATGGGGCTGTAGTTCAGAAAAGGCTCTTTACATAGGAGGCTAGCAGCTGATCATTAAACCAAATGCTCATGATCACATTATCTTAGAAGTTGATTAGAACTCAATGATTTATTTGCTGGTGAATACTGTAAATATAAGGTATGGGCTAGGTATAGTTACCTGGTCTCCCAAATCATTTGCTGTTGGGTCATTTCATACTTTACGCTTGTGTGATAAGCCTGGTCGATTGGTGGCAGTCAGATTGTTGGAGCCTGCACAAATGGTGGAGCAGTGTTGGGAGTGGAAAATTTTTCAAGTAACATTAATCAAAAGAAAGACTGTGCACATTTTAATGTTAATGATGCAGTGCATTTACTGGAATTGTGATATAATCATTAAAGCATCTTTGAACTAGAGGGGTTAGGATTTGGGAAATAGCTCCACCTGCTTTCTGAACCTCTGACTTTGTTCTAGATGCCTCATGAATCAACGGTGGAACACACACATGTAGATATCAATGAGATGGAGTCCCCGCTTGCCACCCGGAACCGTACTTCAGTGGATTTCAAAGATACTGACTACAAGCGGCACCAGTTGACACGGTCGATTAGTGAGATTAAACCCCCCAACCTATTCCCACTGGCCCCCCAGGAAATTACACACTGCCATGATGAAGATGATGATGAGGAGGAAGAAGAGGAAGAATAAGAAAGAAAACCAAAACTCTGAACACCCATTAAACAAGTTCTGGCAGGACTCATAGGAGCATACCATGTCCCTGCTTGGGTCCTATCGGGAGGGGGGGGCACTCCATCAAAAGTATATCTGAAAAGTTTCTGAAGACCTTAAGGTAATTCTAATCATAGGTAGATACTTGTTTTAGTTTTGTGTGTTTACAGTCTCTACAGATGGTTTTAAATTGTAATGGAGTCTATTGGAAAAAAGGAAAGGTAAAAACAGCTGAATTGCATGAAGATGGCTCGTGACATTTTCTTGTTTCATCATCAGTCTGTTAAGTGTCTGAGAGTGGAACAAGGAAGATGATGGAAAGAGGTGATCTAAGACTGCTGTTATGTTACAAATTGTGCTCTTACTCCAAAATCCATCTTTTTCAGTGCATTTCATAGTATTGTTATTAGCGGAGAAACAGTGTTTTCAGGATCAAATGTAGCCTTCTGTTAAGGTCTAGGTTCCTTGTGTTCTCTACTTGCTGTAGGGCTGATCTGGAATGGACTGCAGCAATTTCACTTTGAGGCAAAAGTCTTCATTTATTTCTACAGTTATATGATTGATAAGCTTTTTTTATTTCTTTTAAAAAAATCCTCTCATCTGGGACAAATCTATAGAAAGAATTTAGCTCAAAGAGGACAAAGAAACAAGCCTCCTAAAAGAAAAGGAGGAACTTTCTTATATTACAGCATACCTGAGTAAAATGCATTGGTGTGGTCTATATTGTGTGGCTTGTACTACTTCCAGCTCTCTCCTCTGGAGCTGAGTTTCAGTGACAAGCAGTAGAAGGTAGAACGTGGGCTCTGTAAGCCAAAACTTTACTAAAGCAGAGGGCACAATCAGTGTGAATGAATTCACTTCAGAATCCCAAAAATTACTTCTTGTCTTGAACAAGAATGGATCATTACTGTATACACTAGGGAGGGGGTACTATAACTACCTCCCAGTACAGTGGTGTAGACTCTTACTTTATCCTTCATATATTTCTTTCATTCTTATGTCATTGGTCAACATGGGAGGGTAGATTAGTTGCTCTAGAACTCAATAAAATATAATATTTCTAATACTGACTTGGACCTCTTTTGTAGCACAGTTGTAATAATAGCTATTTGGTTTAGGTTTAGCTTAGTGACATTGATTTGACACTCTCCTAAAATACAGTCTAGCATGGTTAATGGTTAAAATTCTAGCATGTAAATAGGCCTCAATTTTCTCATGGAAAAATTTTTGGTACAGGACTATGAAGTAAGGCTTTTTTTCTTTTTTTGAAATCATTATATAGTAGAGAACACAGTAATTTAGTTAAGGCCATATTGCCTCACTGCTTTCAATATCTGTGACTTTACACTGTCATGTCAAGAAACATACATTCTAACTAGTTTCAGTAATATGTACTACTTTTAGAAATGGTATTCAAATAGCAATTCGATACTGTCTTGCTTTAAATTTTAGAGAATGTGCAAATGGTCACCCCAGCTATGAATTATTCTCACTTAAGATAGAGATGTTGCCCAGTTTACACATGGTCTTAAATTTTCACAAAACCAAAGAATTTCTAAGTGAGTCATTGCAACTATAGAGCTCACTTATAATAGTAAATTGACATACCTTCCCTTTTACAGCAAGGACCAACATGAGCAGTTCGCGTTAATTTACCACACTTTCTGTATTGTCCACGTAAGATCTTATCTATGTAATAGACTCTTTTTATAGTCAGATGTCTCTCTGGCAGTGGGTCCAAAGACTGAGAAGTGAAAAACACAATTGGAATAAGAATTCCACTGATGGTTACAAAATGTATTTTAAAGAGCTCAGATTCCATAAAAATCTTAAGATCCAGAGCAGAGTGTACTGGGGAATGAATGAGTGATCCATGGGCAGGCAGCTGCAATTGGGCTTGCTAAAACATCAATGGGAGTGGCTCTTGCCAATAGTTAAAGAAAGCTGAATTTAAAATATGTTTCCCCACTTCCCTTTTTTGAAACCTGAGGTGTTTTAGACTGATCTCCAAACTTCAGAATGTCTTCGTGGGTATTTGAAAAACACCTCTTATGTTCAGGCTTTGTAAAAGTGCCAGATACCACTTTGGGGGCAGATAGGGGCTAACAAGGACCCTGGCACTCACCCAGCAGCTTGTCAGGCACAGCAGAGCACAGCCCTGCTCGGTTTCCTCTGCAAGAAGAATTGCCCCATATGTTCATCTCTACAAAGATGATCAATTAAAGCTCCGATGGTATATTTCAGAAAAGTCGGTTAAAGCTGAGAATGTTAGTGTTCTGTTTAGACCTGAGATGTTCTCCTACCCATGTGCATGGTTCTTAAGAAAGCAAGTCCTCAAGCTACTCTTCTTAAGATGCTTTTAGAAGTGATTCTTAGAACTAGAATAACTTAGAGCTACAAATCCTTCAGTTATGTTAAGTATTGTTTTTAAGCAACCACTATAAAGCCACTTGCACTGACCTGTCAGACTTAAAAGTACTTTGTCCATGTTTAGATAATTCTAACTCTGATTTAATAACTATTTTGTCAACAAGTTTAAAGGCCTGAAATTTTTCCAAGATTGCCAAGAGCATTTAAAAATACTGTGCTTAAGTCACCACAAATAGCTTGAGACAAACAACTGCATATCTAAGTCTGCATTAAGGATAGAGCCTTGTCCACATTCCATGTTACGGAAACTATTTCATCTTTCTTTGGTGGTGGGAAAAATGGTAACAATGATCTAGCTGTTTTGCCATACAGTTACTGGCCCAATTCCTCACTTGGTTTAGTAGTTTATGTCTCAATACTTAGGTTTCTCATGACATTCTTTCTTGGTGACTAGAGCACAGAGCTTTAAATGTTTTTCCTCTAATGGAACAATTTCAAATGACACATAACTTTAGGAGGCCCTGAGAATGAATTCTTTACCATGGAGCTACCTAGGCATCCTTGAAAATATAAGAAAAACAGTGCACTACTGCCAACAAGTGGAGGACGCACATGCACAGCAACCAGGAAGCAGAGGCAGGCGGCACAGTGTGACCCTATCCTCCACCTCCACTGATGAGCGGCTTCACACTGCTCTTACTGCTGAGTATGTAGAAGTAGCAAAAAGCACATCAAAAAAGAAAATGCCCTTGCTTAGGAATGAACATGCAACTTTCCTACCGAACCTGGTCATCTCAACCATGTTCCCTGTGCTCAGTTACGGTATCTTCATTCCAGGGCCATAACCATCTAGCTTGTTCCAACAAAGGTATGTAATTTCAAAAATAAAATATACATAATAGTTAAATTCCTTTGAAGTTTTAACCCAAGAAGTACTCCCAAGTAAACAACATTTCATCTCAAGTTTGCTGACTCTGGTACTGTAAGTCTAAGTAATCTATATTTTCCAACTTAAAACAGATGACCAGTGTTTGTTTCTTAACAGAGAAATTACATTTTTGCTTCATTTTATCACTAGAAAAAAAGTGTTTTAGATTGCTTTATGAACTAAAGGTACAAGTATGTCCCCAAATGCTTGCTCTTCCCTTTGAGCTGAGCTCTCCTCTCCCCAAAGTCATGTCTAGCCAGGGCTGTAGACAAGGCCTGGAGAATCTGGGCCAAGCCCTTCCCCCCACCCCACCTCAACATACACCCAACCCTAAGCAGCCAAGTGCATGTTCTTCCCATGAAAGAGAAAGTCCTCCTCTCAAGTCTCACAAGTTCCTGAGATCCTGGGAAAGACGATTTGCCAATCAGCCCTTCCCAACATAGAAAAATGTCCATTACATGTCTAGTCTTTCTGAAAGAGAATTCTCACCAAAGGTCACCTTTGACTTGTGGGGAGTGGGTGTTCTGAAACAAGTAACTTCATTTTTTGGCCCATTGTCCTCAAATCACTGATGTAGCAGAACTGTGGTAGGGGAGCTGGCTCAATCTAAACATCTCTGCCTGTGTCCTAGCTGGTTTGGCTCAGTGTGGACCAGAGGGTCCCAGGTTCGATTCCAGTCAAGGGCATGTACAGGCTCCTCCCAGCCCGGGCCTTAGGGCATGTGCAGGAGGCAACCAATTAGTGTGTTTCTCTCACATGGATATTTCTCTGTCTTTCCCTCTCTTCCATGCTCCCTAAAATTCACTGGGAAATACCCCCAGGTGAGGAGTAAAAATTCCTGCCTTGGGTTGGCCTGGAGTGCTTCACATCACTACTACCCTGGCAGGAAAACACTTTAACAAGTCCTGGCACCTGAGTCCCCGGTATCCTTAGGCCTTAACAATCAGCCACCAAGGAGATAGCCTGTTCCCTGAGAAAGGGCCCGATAATCATTCCTTTGTTCTGAGATTCTTTGAAAATAAGAGCACAGATATGAGGACCTTGGAGGGGAATTGAAAGTTACATAAAGCAAAGGTTTACTTGAAAATTCAACTTTAGTAAGGAATCATCTGTGTTAAATTGAATTACCTTCAGAAAGTATCAAATTAAGTTTTCAGAAATCAACTCCAAGCTATGAAAAGGTCATTCAGTTTGTACACTCACTTCCTCTACAAATGCTGAACTGAGAAGACAGTTCGTTAAATGAAATTGAAACCTCAGCTTTTTTCACAGTAAAGCTTAGAAATGAACTAACACATGGATGCAGACAGAAAGCTTAGGCAAATCTCATCTCATCGCCTCTGTTTTCCTCAGAGCACTCACCTAGACAACGTGAGTAAAGCAGGAAACACTAAGAGCAATAACGGTGTGGATGTGCTGGAGAGGATTCCTTCCCTGGCCCTGCTTGCTTCCTGCTCCATTTCCAAAAAGCAAACAGGCTCCCATGAAGGTAACACTTCACTGGAATACAGATCTACCTTCTACTTTCAAGAAAGAGGGGATAATGATTGGGGAAGAGGGATGATGGTTAGGTCAGGCAGTGTCAAGCCAGTCTTGTCAGCACTTCACTGAAATGTCTTCATCCACAGGATAAAAGTAAGTAAAACAGGCCACAAATATCAATAACGGTGGGAAAATAAGGGACCAGATATCAAGGGGTTCAATACTCAGAATGGAGGAAAAGGGATTCCAGAAGGTGGCGGCCTAGAAATAGGTCACAGCGGGGCTGTGGAGGCCTGAACCCTGAAGAGCATCAGCACGACTCACCACAATGATGGTGTTAACTCTAAGCCTGTGCATCCTCTCTCCGCCCTAGGCTTCATGTAGCAGGGGAGGCCCCATAGTGGGTCTCATCTTCAAGAGCCAATTGAGAGGTTTGGATGAGGCCTTCAGTCTTGCCTAGGAAAAAACAGCTTAGAGAGTTGCCCAGATACTTGTGTTATTAGTGACTGAGCACCTAATTTCCGGGGAAAATTTGGATACTGTGTATTTACCTAAAATAATACCTAAAATAAACTTCACTGCTGCAAAATACAGTTTATTTACCTAAAATAAACTGATTGGGGACACCCCCCATCCCCCACACCCCCGCCCAGAATTGGCTGTACCAGGCTGTATGTTGGAGACATGCATCTGGCACCCACTTTTAACACATGACTTTGTGATACATGGTTGAAGGAAATACCCTGCTTTGTTACCATGCTGACAACAATTTCCAACTTTCCCACCAGTAAAGCCAAGCAATTGGACAGGGGACCCCGGCTGGTGTTGCATAGATGAAAGGGGAGAGAGGGAACACACACCTGCTATAAGGGTGAAAAGAAAATCATTTATCTAAATAGAATAGAAATGAACAAAAACCATTTAAAACCATCACAAAATTTACAAATAAATTGGTACAAAATAAATAGAGATTATAAATCTACATCATTTGAATTATAAAAAGCATTCATTATAAAATCAGCTCAAGAAACCTATACATGTCACTTGTGCTTTAGGTTTATGTACACAGCTCTGAATACTGTGTTCAGAAAACTTCACTGCTGCAAAGCATGAAATGTGCACTATGATACAGTGAGTAAAGGCTAAGGAGGATGAAAATCACACAAAGCAGGGTCTTATTTGAGGGCCAAGGCAAGGTTGGCATTGGGCCTCAAAACCAAGAAAAGGCATACTAGAAACCCTGATGGGCTGGCTCCAGAGAGATGAATTCTATAATCCAAGGGTGAGAATTAAGAGGCCATTACTGTTGTAGGGCTAGGCCACTGCCCTGTCTTTGAAGGGAGGGAGGAAGGAGGCTCTGATCTCACAGCTAGGCTACTAGAGAATAGAAATAGTAACTAGAAAACCACATCCAACATATTTCACAGAGGTACCTGAGAGGCCCTGCCATGGGTGAGAAACCTGCCTCACCCTCATCCCAGACACTGGTCATAGGGATAGAGGTCCCAATAAAAGGGGCCCAGGACACTAGAGCCAACATAAGAGCAGCAACCCGTTTAAGACAAAATTGCTGCCTTCTCACCCACTTGAAGGGACAACAGAACTCTGGGTGAGGGGCTCCAGAACAGATCTCACCTTAGTCACAAATGATGTACTAACAGTAGAGGAATATGTACATAATAAATAATACAAAACAAAGCATACACATTTGTGGATTTGAAGGACTCCAGAAACAACGGTCAATGGACTGATACACTCTACCTTCACAGTAGACTTCAGACACGGCAGTAATGAATGAAGCTAGGCCAGGCTCTCTGCGAAATGAGAGTCCTAAGACCTTATTCTCCCCGACTCCTTTCTGCTGAGACCAGCTGTTTCTATCCAAGGAGCTGTGTCTCCACACACAGACACCCAAGTCTCCCAGGTGCATCTGAGAGTCCTCTCCATGGTGAGTTTGAAGAGGAGTCTGGCTCCAAAAGAATCCCTTTCTAGTGAATCCACATCAGTCAGATGCAGGTGGGCAAATGCCAGGAACTGGCCTGCCACATGAGGTGAGACAGTACAGCACTCCCATCATCCTTCCTGTTTACGTGCCTAGGCATTAAAAATCGAAAAAACGTACTCCCTGGGTCTTAACAGTATATGCGGCTCTGTGTACATAGGCATCTTGGCATACAAATGCCTAGAACTTTACTCTCGTGCCACCAGAACCTTCATTTTCATGTTGCTTCAAGAACAGCCTGGTATTTCCCATCAAAAGATATTTAAGACAATTCTAGTGAGATGATGTCAGTGGCTCTAGCACATTCTGAGAGAGAGCTTACTGGTGCTGAGCCAACCACAAAGATCTAAGAAGCAAAGAAGGTCCCAGCCCAAGACTCGGGGGAAAAGCTGCTCCAAGATCTGCAGTTGCCATGAACTGCCATCTCCTCCCTGCTGCCCTCAGGGCTGACCAGACGGGACACAAGAAAACCAGCAATAAAGCATTCGCTGCAGAAGGAATGAAGGCCCCTGTCACAGCCTTCAGGGATGGTAACATCAGCAAGCGGGGTGCCACCACTCACCCCCAAACGGAGATACTGAACCTCTCTCTCCTATCAGTCCACTTGAATACAACAGAAATATGAGAAGATAAAGATCAGCAAATGGCCCTGAGTTATAAAAACTGAGTAGGTTGCCCACGATAAATTTACATCAGAAATGTTTCTAAATCCTGAAATCACTTTCATTCTGAACCAAGTCCCTCCTAATTCTGGGCTAACCTACAACCCACCCAGAACAGAATAGAATGAAACCTTACCCTAGACAAAAGCCTCTGTCCTCCTCAGGAAAGAGCAGCGAGGAGTCCTCGCCCCTGCAAGAGAAGCCAGGGGAGCTGTCCCCTCGGCCCCTGCAAACAGGGAGCTTGGATCATGTGATGGGCACCAAGCCAATTCTCCCTGGGGGCCTCTTGCTTGAAATCCCAGGGAACAAGGTGAACACCTCCCTGTGCCAGCCTAGGTCAAGCCTCTGCCTGGGGTCACCCCTGGGAACACTGGAGGCATCTTGGTCTCCTGGCCCAGAAAAAGAGAAGATAGTCACAGGATTGGCTTTCAGAAGATGACAGGTTTGGGGTTTTTTTGTTTGTTTTGTTTGTTTTTGTTTCTGACCAGCCAGGTAAAGGCTCAATCAGCCATGGCCTACTTAGGTCTGCTTCTCAACCTGAGAATTTGAGGGCAGAAGTTCATGGTCCCTGCTTGGCCTAAATACCTGTTGCTTCACAGTCTATGGAAAATGCATTTCTACTTTTATCTATTTTCCTAGACTTGAAAAAGCGGGTCCTTTAGTCGTATGGTTCTGGTATAGCACAGGTAAATATGTACACAGTAAGTATTTCATACTGATGGTGTGAAGTTCTGCATTCAACATTCGTACACAAGTTCCTTGAAATAACAGTAGAAAATAGTAAGATGCCCCGCTCCCTCCCACCTGGGGAAGCCCAGCATGGGCGCTGAGCTACCTTTGGGAAGTGAGGTGAAGGAGGGAAGAACAGAGCTGAACGGGGTGCCCCTTCAAATTCAAACTCTGTAAGAATCGAGGTGTACACTAGCTGATTAGCACCCAACATCCAGGAACAAATCTTAAGGGTTTTTCTAAGAGTTTAAGTCCATGATTTTTGGACTTTCCTGATTATATAAAACGGAAATAAAGGGCAAGAACTTCTAAGGCAGTGGGTAAAATGCCACTTTCATTTATAAAAAGAAAGCCAACAGTCTTGGGAACATTTGGATCCTCAATCCAGTTCCATTTGAACCTTTAGGATAGCAGGGAGGCTGCGCAGGAAGAGGTTCCACAGCAGAGGCCACAGAGGCCATGGAGGGGGAGGCCCTGGGTCCAACAAGGGCTTCAACAGAATTCAGGACTCCAGGACCTGCATCTGCCACACAGCCCTCCCCTCCATACTTACAAAGCCAGCAGCCCCAGGAGAGGACGAGCCACATGGTGCTAAGAACTGGCCACTGCACATCGGGATCTAAGCTATCTGTCCTTCTCTGTCCAACTCCAGTTTACAGACAGGAATTGTACAGGCCTTCTAAGCCAGAATCATTCTCCTGCTGCCCAGAGAGGCAGTGAGCGAGCATTTCTTTCACAGCCTGAAGTCAGTTTCCAGGGGGAGAGACCTGGAAAAGAAATCTGGTGGCTCCCATTATTACCTGAAGGGTCTGGAGCATTCCCCAAAGCAGATGGATAGCCAAATGTTAACCTTCATGCCTCTCGGGGCCAGACAAGAATTACTTTTATTCTCTGTTGTTATAAAACAGTGAACAGTCAAAGGTAAAGACTGGTTTATAGAAACATACAAACTTGAAAGTTAAACATCCGTCCTCTGGGAGCCCCCGTGCAAAGCCACCCCTGCCAGCTCCTTTACAGAGAGGACAAACAGCCACATGCTGAGCATGTAAGAGATTAAGAAGTTACGTTTCTCCCTGAGGTCAAGGAGGCAGCAGCTGGAATCGATCCTTTCCCTCGACCTGGATTCTCACTGAGTTTTAGGATTCGTAAAGGGAATGGGGCAGCTTGGGGGGGCGGGGACGCTCTGAAAAGACCCCACACAGTAACTGGCTGCAGAGCTCCTTCCAGTTGTAGCAAGGTGCCCCAAGACGAACTGGAGAAACGGGTCGGCCAGGAGAGGCTGACAGGCCAGGATCCTCAAGGCCAGAGGAGCCTTGGCTGGGCTCCCAAGACCACAGTGAAAGCCAGTGCTGACCGGGCCAAGAGTGGCATGGCCGCCGGGGAGAAGCCTTCTGCCCCAGCACGGCCCAAGTCCCACTTCAGGGAACACTCATGTCTGCAGACCCTACACATAGTCCCAGTTCCCGTCATTCTGGGGTTGTGCTCAAATGCATCTTAAGATTTAAACTCCGATCAAAGACATGCCCCTCCCCGCTCCCATGGTGCAGGGTTCCATCCCATGCTGGCAGGTTGGGGCCAGCAGGCCACAGAGCCCCCTCCGGGGATACCCCCAAGACTCTCTACCACAAGGTGAGGCCAACACGTCTCTCACTATGGCTTGGCACCAAATGAGAAAGACGCTCCAAGATTGAAACCCAAAGGAAATACTCGCCAAGTGTGCATATGGCACTGGAGACACCCCACTGCTGGCTATCCCCCCAGCACAGCTCTCTCCCATGGAGCCACTGGGCACAGCCCTACCTTGAGGAGGGAGGAGAAAACAGGGCCATGGAGACAATGCTCTCTTCGTGGCTGGAGGCAGCGTAGACAGATATTTCTATAAGAAAGCCAGTCAGTAGGAATTCACTTCAGTGCACGAATGTTGCCAACAAAATGCAGAGACCCCTCAGGCTAATACTTAAAACACAGATAAGTTAAGAACTGAGTCATTCAAGTAACACCTCCTGACATTAATTTCACTACATGTGATGAATTTGGTATTAAAATAAGACAGGCATACACATGAAATGGCCACACACACACATTTGGTTTCTGAATCCCTGTTCGGGGCCAAACTGGCCCTGGCTGTACAGGCGGCCTTCTCTGCATGGGCCACATCTGAGGCGGGAGGCACAGGTCCTTGGGCAGGGACACAGCCACATCCAGGCCCGACGGGCCCAGGGACACGGGAAGAGAGACAGTTGGCTCCCTGAAAGGGGCAGGGGCTGGCAGTCCCTGAAGTGCCCTCCTTTAAACACATGGGCTTAGACACGCCTTCTGAGTGCGGAGCACAGGGCACAGCCAGAAGGTCCGACTCCTTCCTAGCAGTTACACACAGCGGCTGGGGAGGAGCCTGAACACCACACTGCGTGTCTACTCAGCAGCCCTGTGGAAGGTTTCCGTTTGGCATCTGTGTAGCAGCATCTTGAGTCAACAAGAGCGGGCGGGGAGGCGGGTACCAGGCTGTAAGCTGGGGCGGGAGCGGCCTGGCCACCCGAGATGCCAGGCTGTGGGAACGCCGGGATGAAGTCGCCTTGCCTCTTGCCAATGATAAACCATGGGTTTGAAATTCATTAACATTCATTTTGGTGATAAAAATTCCTCACGAGTGGGAGCAAAATCACATTCCAAGCACATGTTAAACCTTTCTGAGGGAAAGGGACACAGTTAAACATTAACTTAGAACAACACTGAGCTCAAAGAGGCGGCTGCAGGTCCCTGTGCACGCTCCACCCTGCAACGTCCCAGACTTGGCAGGTCTGCGGCAATACAGTTTTCTTCATTTGTCCTTTGAGTTCGACAGTGACACCCACTGGGGCACAGAGGAACGGTGGGCCATGGAAGGCCCTGGAGGGGCAAGTCCATCCCATTGGGGTCACATCATGGGGTCAAGGCAGAGTTCAGGCAGGACAACTTACAACTCTGCAAAAGACACTCTGAAAACATGATGTCTTGAAAAAAACTAAATCCCAACAATTTTCAACTTCATGCAAATCAGAGGAGGAGGAGAGTGAATAACAAAAGGTACAGCTGAAAAAATAAACATGATTCTATTTGGGTGGAAGTTCATTTCCAAAATCTCAAACGTCAAACCCCAGCCCTCGTTTCCACTCCTGCCCTCACCGACCTCCTCTGCTGCTTCCAGGAAGGGGACAAAGTCTTTGGTCTCAGGATGTTGCAGGATGCAGCATGGCACACAAGCTCACACTAACGGGATTCACTGTCAGGCAGGCAAGGCCACGTGGCCTGGCCCAGGATCTGGGGGGAAGGACCTGGGGGCACCCTAGATGGCGCCTTCGTTGTGTAGGCTGTGATTGGCCTTGGTGTGCGTCACACAGTTCTGTTCATTGAGCAGGTTGGCCGTCTCGTCTGGCAACCCGTCGTGCAGCTCCGTAAGAGTCAATTCAATTTTAGTGTTTTCACTGTCTGAAGACTGAGGAGTTTTGTCCATCCGGGATGCCATCAAGGCATTTTGGTATTGCTGTCTTGAGATCTGGGGCCAGAAGATGGTACAGAAAACAAACCAAGATAATGCTTAGTTTTAGGTTCTCTTGTCTGGACATCGTATCACACATCAAGTCCCCCAAAAGGCCCTTAGTTGTTTCTCTAGAAAGTCATTCTTGAGTACAAACTGAGCCACTTTTTTTTTTAATGAGAAAATTTATTTAGAAAGTCACGGAGGTGGCAGAAGTGAGGAGGTGAGCTGTAGAAGGAATGGGCGCAGGAAACGGGTTACAGAGGCGAAGGAGGGCCCTTGGAGCTTAGGAGAGAGGAAGGGAAAGGCAAGGTTCCTGGGAGATGGGGGGGAGGAGGGAAGGAGGAGGCGTGCTCCCAGGAGCCAAGCAGAGCCACTTTTTAAAGTTCAAGTTGACTCTGGTAAGCAAGTCAGTTTTTACTGATTTAAGCCATTTCCAAATTTTATTTCAAAGTTTCCCAGAGATTAGAAAATGGAGCTAGGCTTCCATCAGCTAAAGCTGGCTTGTTCTCCAAGAGGTGTCTTTATTTCAGACTAAGGAAAGGAGCCTGTCCCAGGGAGGAAGGTAAGTGGAGAGCTCTTCCCAGTCCTTCCTGGCCAGTCTTCTCAATCTCCGACCTCTGCCCTTTCAGGACCAAGCAAGTGTCTGGAGTCCGAGCCCATGAAGACCTGTGAAAGGTTGTTCTGTCTCTTAGAGCTGCAGCTCTCCTCCCCTCACATGGCCACATCTGATCTGGCAGCTCATTGGACAGAGTGCGTCAAGGACATACATGTGATTGATTCCCCACCTGAGTCCTGGACACAGTGGCTGCAGGCAGGCACCACAGAATGACTGGGACTCAGTGGAGGGGCTGGGGGGCCAAACGGCTGGCTGTGGATTTGACCTCGAACTTCCAGGTCCAGCCCAGTGGTGCGCTGTGCTCTTACCTTAACAAACTGGAGATCAGAAAGGGCGCGCACTGAGTAATCGGGGATGTAGACTTGAAGGAATGAAGAGTTGAGCTGATTATTGCTGCTCCCCAGAGAAGGTGTGATTGCATCAATCCGGTCACTTCGACTGAGAGAGTCTGAGTGGTTCAAGCCACATGGGCGAGGAGGGGACTTGTTTTCACCTGGAAATGGAGAAGAAGAAAAAAACACACACACTCAACCACTTTTTAAGTGAGATAGATATGAACAATAAAGGCAGCCTTGTGTTTTCCAGATAATAAAAAGTAGTCATTAGTAGACAAGCTTGATCCACTTCTACCTGACGCCTCAGCCACACAGCTCACCCCACAGGCCTCCCACAGGAACTCACTGCTTCCCTCAGCGACGGGTTCCACTGGGATCAGCTGCGCAGCCTGTCCGAATGCGGGACACAGTCCTCCCCAGTCTCTGCCAGCACAGGCCCCGAGGTGCACACCACCAGGACCATGGCACCGGCTGCGAAACGCATAACCCAGGGAGGCACAGCCCAAGCCAGAAGCAAAAGCAAAGGGCTCTTGAGGATGTTCATGAATCAGTACGTGTTTTAAAGGAATCATACCCTACTCCCAGCCAAACCCATTACCTTTGTCTCTGACTCCAATAAAACCCCCAGCAGGGAGCCTGAGGTGTCTCAACACCAGGAAACACCAAACCCCTAAGAGGTTTAAGTTACCGTAGGTGCCATGTGATTTGTGAGACAGTACAGTAAGTCTGAGTGATGCTGCTCTTAAATGCAGGTTTACCACTGCTTTTCGCATGAATTTCATTTAAAATAAGACCTGCCCCCTTGCCAGGCTTCTTTCATGTTTGCTTTTCCAACCTATTCCACAAATATGAACTGGCGCCCACACCGGACAGGTCCTGAGGTGCACCATGTCCTAGGACTGGAGAGGACCAGTTCTCCCACCTGAAGGTTAGCTCCTCTTTGCTATGTGTCCTGACAGATGTTCTCACAGAGCAGCTGGCCCTCAGCTGGTCCCACCCTTCAGCGATGGGAAGATCTACCATCATGCCCATCAAAATCTGCCTCCCCAACTTCAGATAACAGTCCCCCCGCTTCACTCTATGGAGCTTTTGTTCCCCTGCTACTTGAAATAGCCCTTAAAAGCTCAAAGATAGTATGTTCTCCTTAAATCTCTTCTTCCCGAAGTAGTTCAGCTCACGTTTTATCACCTGTCATCCCATCCTGACCACCATCTGAGATTTCATTCATGAATGTCCTTCCTATAATGACACCCAGAACAAAACATGGTAGCTACTTGAGGAACTTTTAGATAAAGAGTTCACTTTCTGCTAAAATTTTCATGTCATCACTTTCTCCACAATTTTCATGTCATGAACCCATTTTCCATTTTCAGGTCAAAATTAAACTCATAGTAGCAGTTCTCCTTGTTGCTTCCACTTATCTTCTAAGAGAAAAAGGCAAATTAAAAATTTATCAGATGTTTTCTGTTTAGCAGAACGGACCCCAGTTAACACCCAACAGATGGGCCTGGGGAACATGATTGTGTTCTTTCCTCTTAGTTCCTCCCTCTCCACCACGCCTGCCCTCATGATCAAGCCTTTCCTACTGGTGGTAACTTCACCCAGGCTGACAGACCCCACAGCTCTTTGAAACAAGAGATCCCACTGTATCCCTGAATTTTCATCCAAAATCACGTCACCATTTCTACAGATACCTTCAAAATGGTGTTGCCTTCTGTGTGTGACAGGTTAAAGGTTATGAAAATGAAACATTTAAAGGGCACTCTGGCTCTAACCAGTTTGGCTCAGTGGATAGAGCATCGGCCTGCGGACTCAAGGTCCCAGGTGCAATTCTAGTCAAGGGCATGTACCTTGATTGCGGACACAACCTCAGTGGGGAGTGTGCAGGAGGCAGCTGATCAATATTTCTAACTCTTTATCCCTCTCCCTTCCTCTCTGTAAAAAATCAATAAAATATATATTTTTAATAATAAAAAAAAAAAGGGCACTTTGCTTACTGACCAGACCCTGTGTACTGGCAGGCAGACATCAGAGGCCTGGTGCAGAACCCTCGAGTCTCTTATTATTTTGTCCCGTGGAGGATCACAGGGCATTTTCTCTGGTCTTCCCGCATATCTAGACTCATAGGCAGCTTCCCCTCACTCCAGTGCCTGGTCTCTCAGCCACAGCCTGGAGAAGCAGGACCGGCCTTCCCTCAACATGCAATGACATGGATGCATGTTCACTGGAAGGAAAATAAAGACTCTATGTGGCCTCCCTCCAGTTCATGTTTTGTTGCCAAATTTATGTGCCAAGATTTTAGACAATTATAAAAACAACTTTCAACTTTAATTCCTTGTTATGTCTTCTGAGAATGGTTTCCTTTCTGCTTTTTGTCTTGCCTTTTAAAATTCATCGTTCCTAGGCACCCTCTCTTGTTGCTAGTAAGCTAGAAAGATACAATAAAGAGACGTTCCCAGCCTCTTCCCCGGGAACCCCAGGCACCCTGTGGAAGAGGCTGGAACTCACTGATTTAATCCACCAATTTCTTAGGAGTCATGTTACGGTCCTGCCAGCATCCCTGAGTCCTGGGCCTGCAAATACAGTTTTCTGCTACTGGCACAGCTGAGAACTCTAAGTTTTATGGGAAATATAAAAAAATAAAAGACATTTCCATGAGCTTCATCCAAAAGTCATTCTGTGACATTTTAAATAGGTGGCAAATGCCAGCAAATAAAACGGGGAGGGAAAAAAATCATGCATACAAATGCATAGATACATAGTAATGTGCATATATGTATGTGCATATCCACATGTGTGTATGTATAGTCTGCCATGTGGTTTCATTCAAATAACCTTATGAGCACGGCCAGTGTGGCTCAGTGGTTGAGCATCGACTCATGAACCAGGAGGTCACAGTTCAATTCCCAGTCAGGGCACATTCCAGGGTTGTGGGCTCGATCCCCAGTAGGAGGCAGGCAGGAGGCAGCCGATCAATTATTCTCTCACTGATGTTTCTCTCTCTCTCCCTCTCTCTGAAATCAATAAACATATTTAAAAAGTCTTATGAATTATATCTTATCCCCAAACACCCCCAACTTTTCAAAGTGAAGATCTGAGGGAATATTAGTTTCTAAGACAAGCATTGCCTTTTTTCCCCAAATAGCATTTTAGAGTTTTGCTGAAATTGGCTTATGAAACACAAATTTCATCAGTCAGATTTTAAAAATCTAAGCTGTATGGAAAAAAATAAATACAGAAAAGTCATACTATCGAACAGGGAAGCCCAGCAATTTTAATTAAAGGAAGATTAAGACTTTGCCTTCGTTTTTAGCAGCTGGACATGTGAGTCAGGCACAGCCGACCCTCCTGCAGGGCAATTGCCAGCAGCTGGTTAGGAATGTGCACGGCAGGGCCGCCTGCCTGACGGAGGACAGACTGCAGGAACCTGCTCTCGTGGGCGCTGGGAGGCCTAGAGACAGGAATGCCATGGATTTACCATGAGCAGTCAGTCCCTCAGGCGTTTGGCTGTGTGTTCTGTGGAGGTGTCCTCGGGTTTTATGGTCCTTGGGGCTTTTGCCTCCACACACCATGACTTTGATGAAGAACCAAAGTGGCTGCCGTGGCTGCTAGGCAAACCCCAGGTGGGTAGTGTGAGCGGAAAGAATCACTCTTCCATCCCGTGTTTCCTACCATTCATGTTCCCAGATTCCCTGCCAGCATCCTAAGCCCTTCCTGCACCTGTTGTGGGCGTATATGGTCCTGGGGAGCTCCTATGAAGGCACAGAAACGGGGAGAGCTAGAGCTTACAGAAAAACCGAAGGTGGCTTGGGGCGGGCAGGGCAGGGAGGCAATCAGAAGAATTATGAAAAGGAAACATGCAGAATTACCTGGAGAACCTGCTGCTAACAACTCTGTCCTGCTGACAACAAAGGTACGAGACAGGGACAAAGGAACTGAAAAATGGAGAAAAACAGGGTGAGACCATATCGAAAGGCAAGAAAGGAGTCCTCTATAATCAGGGGACAGGAGTGGGTACCAGTCCTACCAATATGAGCCAGTGGTTCCAGAACTGCAAAGGCCTGTGTGACATCACAGACACAGAAACAGGACACACAGCTTTCCAGGAAGAGGGGCAGGGGGAGGCCGAAATCCTGGTCACCATGCTTCTTTCTAACCTAGAAATCTCTTACGCCCAATGGAGTATAGCTCAGAACGCACTCTTCTAGTGACTCAAGTCACAGCGAGCCACAGTCAAGAGCCTCAACAGGACCTGAGCCACTGTGCCAGCACCGCTTGCTCACTCCCAGGTCAGCCTACAGCATCCCTGTCTGTGGCAAGAAGTTAGTTATTCAATTCACTTACACCCTTAGTCTGACTGTAATTTTGACTTGATGCTTTGAATTGCTCTGGAATACTTTGGAATGTCCAAGTATTAGAGGCCAGTAAATAAAGAACAATGCACAGACTTCCTAGGGAGGGCAGGACAGGCGTCCTCGTCACTGCTTACTCACACGGGGAGCTGCAGCCACCTGACCGGAGTCCAGGCAGCACTGCATGCTGGGCAGGAGTCTTATTTCCTGGGCAGGTTTGTTTTTTACACTGAGGTATACTGGACATATAACTGGGCAGATCTTGATAACAGATAACTGTAGGGTTTTTCCAGGCAATCAAAATTAATAAAGGTACTAGAGGCCCAGTGTACAAAAATTTGTGCACTCCAGGGGCAGGGGTCCCTCAGCCCGGCCTGTGCCCTCAAGCAATCTGGGACCCCTCGGGAGATGTCCACCTGCTGGCTTAGGTCCATTCCCCGGGGGGATCAGGCCTAAGCTGGCAGCCAGACATCCCTCTGGCAGCCCGGGGACCCTCGGGGGATGTCCACTTGCCAGGGGGAAGCAGGCCTAAGCTGCAGTCAGACATCCTTAGCTCTGCTGAGGAGGCGGGAGAGGCTCCCGCCACCACTGCTGTGCTGGCAGCTGGCAGCCTGGCTTGTGGCTGAGCAGAGCTCCCCCTGTGGGAACGCACTGACCACCAGGAGGCAGCTCCTGCATTGAGCATCTGCCCCCAGGCAGTCAGTGTGTGTCATAGTGACCAGTCATTCCCAGTCGTTCTGCTGTTAGGGTCGATTTGCATATTACCCTTTTATTACATAGGATTATCTGGAGATGACTATACTAATTGTATCTCTCAAACACACAAAATGCAAATCCACATGATAAAGTCGTGTACGATGCTGGGCTGTGCGATAAGACGCTATCAACACAATCCCCTGCCTTCCCGGCATTCCCAAATGAGGCAGGCAGCCCCATTGTCTACATGAAGGCTGCTCGCAATCCCTCTTCTGAATGGGACTTACCCATATGAACCCACGTTCAAAATCAATAAAAATGTACAATTTACTCTCCAAGCTTTCTTTTCAGAACTGCTTCCTGAATCTGCTCATGTGGGCTGATTTGAGGTTGGCTGCCAAAAAGTAGTCACAATGTCAACACCTGTCATACCGACGTTTCCTCTTGTGCTCTAAAGGTTACGAAGCACATGTGAGCATCACCACATCGATTCTTTCAACAGTCACACGAGGTAATCTTATATCCTTTTAATAATGAGGAAGCCAAGGGCCTCTCTCAAAGTCTGGTAACTGAATATGATGGAACTTGGCTGCACTGCGGGTCTTCTTGGCCGGTGAAGAACCTGTCCTCACGGGCAGTGAAAACAGATCACCGACTGATGACGTGGGTTTGATAACGCCACATTCACACTGGGTGTTCGTCAGCATTGACAATGGGGCACTGACCATGTGACTCAAACACCTGCCCAGGGAGTGAGAAGATGCACCTGGAGCAGGGGAGGCTTGGGGGTGGGAGAGGATTCTTGACGCTTTCCTGGCTTTCTAACCACAACATCTCAGTGTCTGTGATATCGTGTGGCACAGCTGAGGACCAAAATCACAAAAACCGACTTCTCCAGAAGTATGCCTTCCCTTTAGAGATGGTTTTCAGAAGTAACAGTGGTTTTTTGGATGGGCTACTGCAAAAGTTTTCTAGGACAGCCTGTGATTTTACATTTTAGCCACAAGGTGGCACTACGGCACTTCTGTTTGCCTGCCTGCCCCATTACACACACACACTCACTCACACACATGCACACGCACACAGCAATGTCAACAGGGACCATTCAAGTCCCATCCAAGAGGTGAGCCAGGTACCTGTGTCCATGTTCCCACTAGGACCGACCGCTTGCTGGCATCTTGTGCAGAGCACTTAGTTAATGGCCCATGGCACAGCCACCCAGAACTGGCCGACTCCAGATAAGAGCTGGATATAGGCCATAAATATATATTAACAACCTCATTCATCCTCAGGAAAATGCAAATTGAAAAACCTCCAGAGCAGTTAACATTGAGATGACGCAGCGATACCGCAGGTGCAGCCACGGGAACGTGCTCGGGACAGGTGTGATATAAACACTTTGGAAAACTATGGGGCAGCAGCTACTAAAGCTGAAGAGACCTTCCTACCCTGTGAGCCCACAATCCCACTCCTGTGTACAGACCCACTAGAGAGGCGCACACATTCATCAAAAGGCAGCAGGAGTGTCCACATCACACAACCACAGCAGCCCCAACAGGCGACTAGCCCAACGCCCATCAGCAACGAGAAGAATAAATCCAGCTGGGCACTTGCACAATGGAGCACTACCGAGCAACGAGAAGAAATGGCGTCAGGTGAATGTGACGGGCAGCGCAGGGTTAAAGCAGCCAGACTCAGTAAAATCATCCTGAAAGGGCGTGTGGTGGTGGCGGAGGGTCCTGTGGGGTCAGGGATGTTGGGTCTCTGATCTGCGTGTTCAGTTTGTGAAATTTCACTAAGTACATATACTTACGATTTGTGCAGTTTTTTGTATACATGATGCACTTCAATACAAAGGTCAGGAAGTAAATAAACAGGGTTGGCAGCAGGCAGAGAGAGGAAGGCGACCGTGGAAGGACGCTACTTCCCAAAACATGGCTCTGCCCTCAGAGGCTGAAGGCAACTCACCTGGGGAGGCCGTGAGGGCCATGACACCATAATATGAAAAAGCACTGGCTTCAAACTTCATCCCTTCTCTCCCAGCTTCTACTTCCACTTTCCCCTGTGAAGAGAGAAGGGGAGCGTTTTCAGTCCGGCACATGAATCCACCTGCAAACCTGGGTAAGACGGGGTCCTTCCTTCGAGTCTGTCTAAATCCCTTCCTCGCAATCCCAAGGAAGTAACGCCTCTGACCATCTTCCCCTTGAGGAGAGGGCTCCTTCTTCTCAAACATGAAAACCAGATTTGGCTGGGGATGTGGAGGTGGCAGTAAAAGTGCGATGTTCAACTTCTCTCATCCACTTAATATTTTCCCAGCATCCTCAGCTTGTGGATTCCTCAGGAGCCCTCCCAGTCATGAAAACCCTGAGAAGATGCTCAGGGATGGTGGCCAAGCTGTCCTGTAGGAGCCCAAGTTGGAGCAGAGACAGGGTCGAGGGTCAGCATGATCTGTGGCCATGGGACAGAGAGGAATAAATGGGTTCGCAGGGGCACCCTCTCACCAGCATGGTCCCCTGTTTCAACTGCTCAGACGTCCTGCAGGCCATTCCCCTGTCAGCCAGACTCCCCAGAGGCACTGCACCACCTGGTACGGTGGAGCCCCAGAAGCACTTTATAGGAGTTTCCTCCCTCAGGACAGGACCTTTCTCAGGTTTTCCCTTTTCTTCCCTTTCTCCAGCTTGTCTACATCTCCTTCACTCTTACCAGTTCCCTGGGACAGACCTCCCTTCCCCATCCCTGTGGCACCAGGGTCCACCAGAATCCCTCCGTGGGAGATGCTCCATGTGCGCTTTCTGGGCGACTGCAATGCCCTAGTGACTGAGCTGCACATCTGGACTTCCAAGCCTCGGCCCTAACTGCCTCTCTGTGAGGGGACCTTTATGGTGGACAAACAAAAAGGTACCATTGATTGAAGAGGAATTAATTGTGCTGGCCAGTCACAGTGCATTCATCCGTTCACTTAGTGCTCCCAACTCGGAAGCAGACACAAGTAACTGAAGAGCAAGCTCTTAACCAAGATGCGGCCTATCCATCCATCATGGCAAACTCTTTTATTCAGATCACTCCCTGTTATTCTAGACTAAATTCCCAATTATGGAAGACCTTTCTCAAATCACTTCAGAAAACTGCCTGTTGTCTCTCTTTTAGATTTCCCTTCCCTCAATGGCTATGTTAGTTTTTACCAACTCCCACTAATTCTCTTGCCATAAGAAATGAACGGATTATTAAAATCAACCCATTATTAAAATCAACCTGCACGTAGGTGCTGAAAACCTGACCATCCCTGCGGGTCCCAGAGCAGATGCTGTGGGAAGACAGTCCTCGCTCACCCTCAGAGCTCGGAGTCCAGGAGGGAGGGAAGAGCACATGAAAGTCAATGATACAAAGCAGTACAGTTTTTACTGAGGGAAAAACCTAGTAAGAATATAAAAAAATTCAGCCTGGCCAGGGTAGTTCAGTGGTTGAGTGTCGAATGAACCTCCAGGAAGTCATGGTACGATTCCTAGTCAGGGCACATGCCTGGATAATGGGCTTGATCCCCAGTAGGGGGCGTACAGGAGGCAGCCAATCAATGATTCTCATCATTGATGTTTCTATTTCTCTCTCCCTCTCCCTTTCTCTCTGAAATAAAAAGTTTTTTAAAAAATATGAAGAATTCAGAGAAAAAAATTACTTCCCTGTTATTATATAAAGGCAATTTATAGAGGAAAGAAAAATCTGAGGAGGAGTAGGATTTGATTGAGCCAAGAGAAGAGAACAGCATGAAGGAAGGTCCAAGGTAGGTGAGAGCAGACTGCCAGGTTCACTGGGTTTGCACAGGGAAGATGAGCAGGAAGGGTTTGAAGGAGCAGTTTGAAGGGCAGATTCCACTCTGAGCTCCTTAGATGATGAGCTAATGAGGTCAGGTTCTTGAACAGAGGAATAGGTTTCAGGAAGATAAAGTCCAGACTTAACTAGAGTGGAACCACAGGACTGGAAAAGATCATGCGGATAAAGAATGGACATAATTTGGTGAAACCAACAGGGAGAAAGAAGGGTAAAGGAGAAGAGGGGAGTCCATAATCACAACAGAAGTTGGCTCTTTGTGACTGGAAATGGAACACCTTGAGTGGAGGTGAAAAAGCTGGGAAGGGGTTGCCTCTGTGATGGAAGCCAGAAGGAGAGGAAAAATTTCATTTAAGAATAAAGCCTGCCCTGACCGGTTTGGCTCAGTGGATAGAGCATCAGCCTGCGGACTGAAGGGTCCCAGGTTCGATTCCGGTCAAGGGCATGTACCTTGGTTGCGGGCACATCCCCAGTGGGTGGTGTGCAGGAGGCAACTGATCGATGTTTCTTTCTCATCGATGTTTCTAACTCTCTATCTCTCTCCCTTCCTCTCTGTAAAAAAATCAATATATTAAAAACAAAACAAAAACGATGCCCTGACCAGTTTGGCTCAGTGAATAGAGCATTGGCCTGCGGACTGAAGGGTCCCAGGTTCGATTCTGGTCAAGGGCATGTACCTTGGTTGTGGGTACATTCCCAGTGGGGAGTGTGCAGGAGGCAGCTGATCGATGTTTCTCTCTCATCGATGTTTCTAGCTCTCTGTCCCTCTCCCTTCCTCTCTGTGGAAAACCAATAAAATATATTAAAAAAAAAAAAAAAGAACAAGGCCTTTTGAAGAGTCCATCAAAAAGACCGAAATGAAGACTGAAGGTTGAGAAAGGTCAGACCTGGAGGTGGAGATCTGAGAGTGGATAAGAGAAAGTACTAGTAAGTGGAAAGAGGAAAGGACCAGACTGCGTGCAGCCTGTGACCCAGAGCAGGAGGAGAGATGGAAACCAATATGGGAGCAACAGACAAAACAGACAAAAAGTAGGACTAGACAGCTGTGTTGCCATAGAAACTAGAGGGAAACCTCACAATCACAAGTCAAGGGAAGGTCAGAGTCTCAGAGGTGGGAGATGCTGTGGCCTTCAGGAGTATCGCCCTGAGGAAATCAGGCCGTGGAGGGGCAGGGAGAGCGGGTGGGAGAGAGCACAGGCGCAGATGAGGAGGGAGGGCCCCAGGGCTCCACTGAAGGTGCGTTAGGGTCAGGGAATCCAGTGCACCAAGCTATCATTTAAACACCTCTGCAAGTCCTTTTTTAAAAAAATATATATTTTATTGATTTTTTACAGAGAGGAAGGGAAAGGGATAGAGAGTTAGAAACATAGATGAGAGAGAAGCATCGATCAGCTGCCTCCTGCACACTCCCAACCAGGTTTGTGCCTGCAACCAAGGTACATGCCCCTTGACTGGAATCGAACCTGGGACCCTTGAGTCCACAGGCTGACGTTCTAGCCAGTGAGCCAAACCAGCTAGGGCTAAACACCTCCGCAAGTCCTTTTAATCCAGCACTATTAATAGAACCCCATGGCATCATCAGTCCAACAGTTCAGAAAACTCACCACATTTGTATAAATATACACATGGCATAGGTATTCCAATGCTGACACATGTACATAAATGCCTTGTCAAAAATATCTTTATGTTAGAAGACTTACTTGTAAATGGACAGGATTATAAAGTCCCTCTTCCATGAAATCTATTTTGAGACCCGTCAGCCAGATAATGGCTCTCTTATATACCAACAGAGCCTTACTGAATCACAAATTCATCAAGACTAAGTATAAAAACTGACAACTGAAAGCATCATAGTTTCTACTGTTACCACTGAAGTCCACAATGTCAATCCTCGAAATTGTCCTAAATAATCATTTTAATGTAATCCAAAGTTTCTCTAGGCTTAAGGAATACTAGTACTCACATCTAGCTTTATGAGAAACATGAATAATTATTCCCTCACTGCAGTAAATCCTCCACAGCCCCTCAGAATTTCGAGCTTGTCCACTTCCCATAAAAGAAAAACAATTTGAAGTTGCACAAAACTAAGGTTAGTAGAGAAATTGGGTTTGAATTAGAAAACCTGCCAACAAAGACTGCATCCAAGAAAGACTGCATCAAAGTGGCATGTGGCCAGTTACCCCATGGATTTCTCTACACTTCCTCACTTCTGCTTCCAGATGCCACAATACTGTCCAAGCATGGGGCATGGATACAACACTTTCCCAAGTTTCTGACACAGATATCTGATAAGAGTTCCTTTCAAACAAAGAGAACCTTTTTCATTCATTTAGATAATTGGGGCCTTGCTGGACTCATGTAAATTTTAGGGCCTACCAAGTACTGATTACACTCTTATAATGATACCTCCAATTCATATCTCAGAAGCAAGAAAATTAGAATGCTTAAGGGGCTAGTCTTCTTGTATTGAAATAAAATCAAGATTTCCTACAAAGTAATCTAAACTAATAAAAGGGAAATAGTAAAATTAACCGTTTCTT
>PVJC01008217.1:0-49106 GCA_004026665.1 Murina feae | reverse complement strand
CCCTGCAGCCTTGCTTTCCTGCTCCCCGGTGCCCCGCAAAGGGCCTGGGCAGCTGCCAAGCAGGCCGAGACCGCCCCGCTGCCTCTTTCCCACTCCCCAGCCCGCCACCTTGCTTTCCCACTTCCTGGTGCCCTGCAAGGGGCCTGGGAAGCCCACCAAGCAGGCTGCCGACCCTGCGCCTCTTTCCCGCTTCCCGATGACCCTCCAACCCTGCTGCCTCTTTCCCACTCACGGGTCCTGGGTCCTGCACTGTCTCGCCCTGCAGCCGCTCTGTGCACTCGGGAGGTCCCTCAGCCCGGCCTGTGCCCTCTCGCAGTCTGGGACCCCTCGGGGGATGCCCACCTGCTGGTGTGCCTGACCAGCCTGGGTGAGGGGCTTTAAGGCTGCCCACAGCTCCCATTGACCAACGTCCCAGCAAGGCCGGCTGGACGCAGGTTTCCTATAATTGATGCTGTTCCGTTAAGGGGGCCTTTTACTAACGAAGCCTCTTCTCTGCCTCACCTCTCCGCTTCTATAATGAAACAATTGTTACACTTAATTGTTGCAAATGTGCGTTTTTGCTTCAGGCCAAAGGCTAAGGAGCCAGCGAGCAGGTAGTTTCGCTCTCCCTCCTGCTGCAACTGACGCTGCCTAAATGTTCACTCAGGTCCGTGAGTGGCGGCCGCCATGTTGGCTGGGCTAATTTGCATACAGCTGTTCTGATTGGCTGTGGGCGTCCCGGAGAAACGGTTAATTTTACTATTCTGCTTTTATTAGTTTAGATTATATATATATCAGCTATTATATTTTCAAGTGAGTCCTGTACTTCCTTGTTGGTTTCTGTATGTGTGTGTGCCAGAACTTTTGTCAATGACTTTGAAATTTCTGTAAATGTGTCTGGGGATTAGCATGTCTTGAGGTTTTAGGGTAGGACATTTAAATCTAATTTTAACCTATGCCCCTAACAACCTTGAATTGGAGGTTTTTAAAAAATAAACTTTTTCCCCAATATAACAGCAGGCTGAAATGCTTTGTTTGTATTTGTGGTTGTGTTTTAGAAATATCCAGGTAGTTGATATTCTTTTAAGCCCTGTTGCATGTAGTTTCCATTAGCTACTAATAAAAAAAAATTAGTGCAATGTGTCTAGAGATGTAGAAGTTGTAATGGAGTGAATTTTAAGTAAGGAAAAAGGAATATAAGACTGTATATAAGGGAGGAAATAAGGTGTTGTTTGAGGTAGAGATTTTTACTTAGACAACCATAGCTATGACAGAGGTAAAGATCATCTTTGGCAAAGAGGAACAAAAAGGAGGGATAAAATAATAAAAGATAGACTTTCAGTTTGTATGTTTAGATTATAACTAACATGCTTGCATATTATAACTCCTGAAGCCTTCACTTTACTCTAGTGAATTAAACTTTACTCGTGAATTCAGAACCATAGATTTTTTTCTTTTAAAATAGAAATGTCAATTAAGTTATTTTTTCTTCTTGAATTTTGGTTTTGAGTTAGTGTCTTGTAGATTATCATCTACTATTTTTTAGGGAAGCCTGAGTATATTATTCTGCCCTTTAGAGATGTGTCTAAGAAGATTAGGCTTGCTGATATCTGATCTTAACTTCCTTATTTCTTCAGCTGAAATAATAAGCATATTACTTCCTTTTTTCTCTTGTATCAAGCCCTAAGAATGCCTTTGCTTTTATTTTTGTCTTATATTGTAAACTGTTGTGTGCATATAGGTGTTTGGAACCATGAAAGTGTATTATTAAGAGTCATGGCACAATATCTTTTACAGTTTTAAAGTTAATCTACCTGTCATAAATGAGAGCTAATTCAGTATGCCAGCCCATTTTGTAGCCATTCTCAGAAGAACTTCAGTTAAGTGTTTCTGAGAGGACTGATCTAGTGACAATGTTAGAGGTTAATCAAGATTTTATAAAGTTCTTAATGGTTATGCATATCTCCCCTAATGGAAGGGTCGTGGGTTTTTTGTTTGTTTGTTTTTTAATGTTTGTGTGCCCCCAAAATTCATGTGTTGACATCCTAACTCCCAGTGTGATGGTATTAGGAAGTGGATCCTTTAGGAGATAATTAGGTCACAAAGGTGGAGCTCTCATGAGGGGGATTAGTGCTCTTTGAAAAGAACCCTCACTGAGAGCACTCTTGCCCCCATCTGCCATGTGAGGACAAAGAGAGAAGATGACCAGCTCTGAATTAAGAAGAGGGCACCAAATCTGTGGACACCCTAATCTTGGAATTCCCAGTCTCTGGACCTATAGGAAATAAAGGTTTATTTACTGTTTAAACTACTCAGTCTGGTAGTTTGCAAATAGCAGCTTGTACAAACTAAGCCAAGTAAAAACATTGTGCTTGCTTTCAAGAGCTAGAGATCGTAGCATATAATAGCACTAGGGGCCCGGTGCACAAAAATTTGTGCACTTGGGGGGTCCCTCAACCCAGCCTGTGCCCTCTTGCAGTCTGGGACTCCTCAGGGGATGTCTACCTGCTGGCATGCCTGGCCAGCCTGGGTGAGGGCTGTTTTCAGGCTGCCCACAGCTCCCATTACCCAAGATCCCAGCGAGGCTGGCTGGAATCAGGTTTCTGGGGTTTATTTATCTTCTATAATTGAAACTTTGTTACCTTGAGCCATGGCCTAGGCAGGCAATGGAAGCCTCCTGCTTCAGATCTGTGGGTTCTATAATTGAAGCATTGTTGCTTGAGCAGAGGCCCGCCGGCCTAGTCAGGCAGTTGCAATGGAAGCCTCCTGCTTGTTCCAGCTCTGTGGTTGCCGGCCGCCATCTTGGCTGGGTTAATTTGCATACAGCTGGTCTGATTGGCTGGTGGGCATGGCTTGTGTGTCTCAGAGTGATGGTCAATTTGCATATTACTCTTTTATTAGATTAGATTGTTTTGGAGATTTAAAAATAGGGGGTCAGGTTGGGCTCTGCATTTGTTATTTGAACTTGGGCAAGCTTCATACTACCTCTAAGTTATTTCTGGAAGTAAGATGTGTCAATTTATGGTATCTGGTTGATGGTCATTGGTGCAAATTCAACACCAACAGGAATACCCAATTTGGGATGCATTGAAGAAGGAAACTTGATTCAGTGTAAAATAGCTCAATTGTGATATATACAGCACGACTGAAAACAGCAAGCTCTGAGGCTGCCCTGGAGCCAGGCCCATCTCCTTGCAGGCAGCTTTGCCCCTCTCTGGTCTGCTCCACTCTGCTCTGCTCAGTGCCAGTCTGCTTCGCTTTGTATGTGGATCTGTGGTCTGCTCTGTTGAGACTTTTATGTTTCAGCTCAGCAAGGGATATGCAATCTTCAGTCTTTAGTAAAAGGGAAAATGCACTCCCAAACTGAAAGGTTTTAAAAGAGATTTGTTAACTCTTGTCAGATCTACTTTGGGATTCTGAAATGTTTAAGTAGAAGATGTTGGATCTTTGTGAAGCAGTATAGTTTGATGGACAGAATAAAAGATTTGAAATCCGGCTTTGAAATCTTGTGTCAGTTTATTAACTATATGACTTTTACCTTTTTGAGTGTATTCTTATAAGTAATGTGAAAATAATTGATATTTATCTCATAGAATTGCTATAAGCATAGTAATTAAAGTTTGCAATTAAAATTAAAATGCTTTGTAAACTATAACATACTTTTTGAGAGTTACTGTGTTCTTCAGTTGGGACATTTGTTGTGCTTAGTAAAACAACATATGGGTTGCTATCATATGGGTTAAAAGATTGCCCATCTTTGGTTTGATGTATCACTTTTATTTAGGGTGATGATCCTTAGGTTTTTGTCTGCCTTTTTGTTTTCCTTAATAATGAATTTTTTCACAGAATGAGGATTCCTCCTTTGCCAAAGTTAGAAATTTATCATTACATTCAGCTTTGTGGTATGGAGACTACACTGGGATCTAGCCTTTCTTGACATCACTGGTTCTTAGGGTCAGTACCTCCCCTACTAGGTGTTGGGATCTTTGAGGTGCACTTTTGGTTGCCACAGTGATTTGGGCAGAGTGGCTGCAGCACTGGCTTTAACTGAGCAGGAGCCAGGAATACCATACATACCATAAGGTATGAGAGAGTTCTGTATCATTTCGAACATTCTGCCAGATCTCCTTGTAGATGAAAAACTTATTTGTACTTATCTGATCCTAATTCTGTTTTACATTTAAACACAAAGTATTTTTTCATGGTTTTAATAGATACTGGATTTTCCAGGAACGCAACTGTTGCATAAACAAATTGTACTTTATTTGTTTTGTTCAAAAATTTAACAATGGTAGTTAACTTTTTCAGAAAAATCATATTACCAATGCATTGCCCCTCATGGTATCTGATTTTCTAGTACAACTTATTGTGTTAATTTATATTTGTAGCTGTCACATTCATGGCATTTTTATGTATCAGTGCAAGTGTCTGTTTCCTTATTAATATAAATTCTAGGATGGTTATACTTGAGCATTTACAGATTAAAATATATGCTTTTATTGAAAATTACTTTTTTCCATTATCTTAATTTTTAAAATCAAGTAGTGACCTACTTGCATTTAATTTTAGGTTTATGCTCTTAAAATAACTCAACTTTCATTTTTTGGGCTTTCAAGATGGAACCTGTATTTAAAAGAAATCTATGTTACCTTTTTAGGGGAAGGTAGAAGATTTATGTTGACCTACAATATGGGTGCCTGTTCTCTCCTTTCTTTCCCTTCCCTCTCCTTCTCTTCTCCTTTCTATTTTCCCTCTCTACTATGTAGTATTTGATACATAGACAAGAATGTGGTACTGTATCCTATATAATAAAAGCCTAATATGCAAATTAACTGAACGGGGGATGACCATTGGAGTGACTGGTTGCTGAGACGTGCACTGATCACCAGGGGGCAGATGCTGAAAGCAGGAGCTGCCCCTGGCCCCAGGCCAGCCAAGGCAGGTGCCATTGGGGGCTCCCCCCACTGTCCCCCCATCACCTTGCCAGTCACCCTGCAGAGGGAGGCAATCGGGGGGTGGGGGCCGGTGAGTGGGTGGCTCCAGGCCAGCCAAGGTGGGTGCCATTGGGGCCCCCCGAATTGTCCCATCAATCGCCCCACAGATCGGCCCTGATCACCAGCCAGGCCTAGAGACCCTACCCGTGCATGAATTTCATGCATTGGACCTCTACTATGTAAATAATGAAGCATGTAATAAAACCAGTACCTTCGAACCCACCCCTCAGCTTAAAAAATAGAACATTGTTGGTATATTTCTCCTTGATTTTCATTCAACTATCTCTCCATCAGGGATAAAGCTCTTCAGAATTTTCTTTATCATTTCCTTCTTTTCTATGCATTTCAAAAATACATTGTTTACTTTTGCTTATTTTTTAACTATAAAAATGGAACCATATATATTCTTATTTGCTTTGGCTAATCAACATTATATTTTATTTATTTGTGATGATATATAAATTAAAAAAAATCTTATTGTTAAAAGTATTGCATATGTTCCCTTTTTCTGCTGTTGACCCCCTCCAGCTCCACACCCCCCTTCCACCCCCTGCCCCATGCCCTTACCACCCCACTGTCTGTGTCCATTGGTTATGCATATATGCATATAAGGTCTGTGGTTGATTACCTCTCACCCACCCATCCTCTCCTGCCTTCCCTCCAAGATTCTGTACTCTGTTCCATGCTTCCATGTCTCTGGATCCACTCTGTTCATCAGTTTATTTTGTTAATTAGATTCTACATATGAGTGAGATCATGTGATTCTTGTTTTTCTCTGACTGACTTATTCACTTAGCATGATACTCTTTGCTGTCTCAAAGGGTAAGACATTCTTATTTTTTATTGCTGCATAGTGTTCTGTGGTATACTAGTAAATAAATATACCACAGCCTTTTTATCTACTTATTTACTGATAGGCACTTGGGCTGTTTTCAGATGTTAGTTATTATAAATTGTGCTGCTATGAATAAGGGGTGCATACATTCTTTCTGACTGGTGTTTCGGGTTTCTTAGGATATATAGTTCTAGAATTGGGATCACTGGGTCAAATGTATCTATTGGAAATGAAATTTAGCTTTTCTTAATCTGTGGGTTTTTAAAAACATTATTATCTGAAAGTAGATGTCTATACAAAATAAGTTTTAATGTCTTCATTTAGCTCATTTTCCCTTAGGATCATATAACCCTTTTCTATATATTCTGAGTAGTGAATGAATATCCAGAATGTTAGAAGTAGAAGGAATTTTAGAGCTCATGTAAATCATACAGACACTAGAATCTTTAAAGAGAATTTTAGATTGTTTGCTTGGGACTACAGGCCTTTTATTTCCACCCTTTGTGGTATTTAAAAAGCAGCTCCTGCCCAGCTGGCATGGCTCTGTGGTTGAGCGTCGACCTATGAACCAGGAGGTTAAGGTATAATTCCCAGTCAGGGCACATGCCTGGCTCGATCCCCAGTGGAGGGCATGCAGGAGGCAGCCGGTCAATGATTCTCTGTCATCATTGATGTTTCTCTCTCTCTCTCTTTCTCCATCTCTCTCTTCTTCTCTCCCTTCCTCTTTGAAATCAATAAAAACATATTAAAACAAACAAATAAGAAAACAGCTACTGTCAGTCACATTATCTCATTTTAACACCAAAAGAGTACGAGGGACAATCTCATAGTAAGCACAGTTGTAACTTTACACCCATGTTTGGTCATGGCTGGCACCTATTCAAGGATTAGATTTCAGAAACCATTATTTAATGCAACCTTCTTCTTTCAGAGATGATATTTTTGAGCCCAGGGAAATATCAAATTCTTAACGAGCATGCAGAATGATAAGTGAGTTTAGAACCAGGTTTTTGATTTCCATCTCAAAGTTTTGATTATGTCCTCTTAATCTTCATCACATGATGAGACTTAGGCACAGATCATTTGTGCTTTAACAAAGTTCATATAGCTAGTAAGAAGTAGAGCTGGAAGTTGAATGCACATCACCCAACTCCATTTTTAGTGAAACCTGTGCATTCACTTCCATGTAACCTTAACCCACTCTATCACCATCTGTTTAGTTGTAGAGATAGAATTATAAGTGATTGAAAGGAGATGTCTAAATTAAGCATTTTCTTTCTTTGAAAATTTCAGATTTGGGCCTTAATCAACTTCTAGGGAAGAGGACCAGTGCCTCTGTTTGTGCAACCAAAGATCTTGATCCATATCCGGAGATTGGAATATTGGTGGACCAGCCATCCTCAGACACCTGACTTAGGACAGGTAAGTGAAAGAGAGAGTAAGGGAAAGAAAAGTAGAATGGGTGCTAATGTTCTTCCTTTCTATTTCTTGTTAGATGCAAACATTTGACCATCTTTAAAAATTAAACCCTTTATCTTGGTAAAAACAAAGCAGTTGGAATCTTAGTTGGGTGGGGCAAAACATTTTCTTGATTGTAAAATACATGTCAAAATGTTAACAGTAGTGAAACTGCCTGGCCGGCGTGGCTGAGTGGTTGAGTGTTGACCTATGAACCTGGAGGTCATGGGTTCGATTCCTGGTCAGGGCATATGCCCAGGTTGTGGGCTTGATCTCCAGTGAGGGGCTTGTAGGAGGCAGTTATTCAATGATTCTCTCTCATCATTGACGCTTTCTCTCTCTGCCTCTACCTTCCTGTCTGAAATAAATAAACTCAATAAAAATATATTTTAAAAAAAGCAGTGGTGAAACTTAGAGTAATTAAATATTTTCTTTCACTTTTATGCATTTTCTTTTTTTACATGCAATTAATATTAATATTTCAAAAAAGGATTTTAACTATAATGTTTCATGCAGTAAACATTAATATTTTAAGAAAAACGATTTTAAATATAATAAAGTTATATGCAGTAGACATTATATTTCAAGAAAAACGATTTCAAATATATTACATACAATACAAATAAATATTTCAAGAAAAAAAAGATTTTAAATATAATATTACCCAAACTGTACAGTCTCTATGCATTCTCCAAAGTGTATTCATGAGCACGTTAGTTATCTATTGTTGCATAACAAACAACCCCAACTTAGTGGTTTAAAACATGCCAGTTATCTGTTTTGCTCATGTATCTGCTATTTGTGCAAGGCTCACTAGGTGGGACAGCTTGTCTCTGTCTACATGTGGTGTGAGCTGGAGTAGTTGGAAGGGTAGGGGTGGTCAAGAGCTGGGAGATGGAATCATTGGAAGTTTTGCTCACTCAAGTGTCTGGTGGTTAATGCTGGCTGTTGGCATGGACCTCAGCTTGGGCTGTCAACCAGAACACCTACACATGACCTCTCTTTTTGGTTGATTGATTTCCTCACAGCATGGTGGCTGGGTTCCCAGAGAAGAGAGCAAGGCGAATTTGCATGGCATATTTGACTTAGTTTTGAAAGTCACCTAGTGTTTCTCTGCTCTCTTCTATGGGTTGAGGTAGTCATAAAGATCCACCCAGGTCCAGAGGAGGAAGGTAGACATAGATCCCACCAGTTGAAGAGAGGAGTATGAACATCACATTATAAGAAGTGCTATGGGATGGTTCTGCCATTGTAGCCATCTTTGGAAAATATAATCTGCCACAGTTTATATCAGTTTTCGTTTTTTTTAGAAAACTTCTTTTTTCTTTGTTAAAAAATATATTTTTATTTCAGAGAGAAAGGGAGAGGGAGAGATAGAAACATCAATGACAGAGAATCATTGATCAGCTGCCTCCTGCATGCTCCCCACCAGGGAGCAAGCCTGCAACCCAGCCATATGCCCTTGACTGGAATCGAACCTGGGACCCTTCAGTCTGGAGGCCGATGTTCTATCCCTGAGCCAAACTGGCCAGGGCTTACTTTAAAAAAAAAAAAAAATCCTCACCCCAGGATATGTTTTTATTCATTTTAGAGAGAGAGGAAGGGAGGGAGGGAGAGGGAGAGAGAAAAAAAACAGAGAGAGAGAGAAACATCCATTAGTTGCCTCCCATATGATCCCAGACCTGGGATTGAACCTGAAACCTAGGTATATGCCCTGACCAGGAATCGAACCCACAACCTTTTAGTGTACAGTTGATGCTCCAATCAATTGAGCACCTGGCCAGGGCTGTATTACTTTTAAAATAAAGATTTTAAGTAATATGGGTATATGGAAAAGAGGAATATTTACTGGAAATTATGGTGTATGAGTCCAACAAGAATTTTGTGTGCTCTTCTTGTCTAGTAGAGTCTGATACTGAAAGTAAGATGCCTAAACAGGAAGAAGTGAAATACATTTTGAATTTTCTTTTGTATCAACAAGAAGAATACTGCTATCATCAGAAGTAGAGACAAAAACTTATAAACAAGATACAAAATAAGATTTGTAGTTGGGGTTTTTGAAAAAAAGCTACTTATTTAGTTCAAAGTCAACTTGGGTAATTTGTTTTGTTTTAATAATTTTGAGAAATATTTGGGAAACTGGTTTCCAGTACATATAATAGATTTGAGAAACTAGTGCCAATATTTGGTTGTCTTATTGATCACACCAATGATAGCAATTGCCTGTGACAGGTTTGAATATAGCTGGCACTTAATTTCTGGATGTAATGGGATAATATTTTTAGATAATCCCCTAAGCATTAGAGGGGAGTGTTGGTCCATTCACTATATCTGGGAAATAAGCTCTAGGGAATGTCTCGTTACCTATTAGACTCAGAAAAATTTCTTACTGTCTAGGTGCTTTCCCGTTCCTAGGTTATTTACATCATATTAGCTTAATTAAGCAGAGTTGACTCAGTACTCTTTCCCCAGTACTCACAGGTAGATAGATATTTTACAGTGGGAAATGACTGAACCAGGTATTGTGACAATAAAGGTAACCTCAGAAACTTGTTCTTAACTGTGAATAATCAGAATTGACTGAATTTATGAAACAAAATATATTTTAGTTCAAAAGGTACAATTATTGGGAAAGCTATTTTGTTTGTGTTTTGTTTTGTTTTGTTTTGTTTTGTTTTTTCATTTGAAAACAAAGTGAGATGTTTTTCCGTAGACATAGATTGGGATTAATGATTATAGGTAGGTAAAATATTATATCTTAACAACAAAAATAGGAACATATATACAACACATTTTAGCGATTAACCCACTTTTGATTTTAAGAAATTTGAGTAGATAAATTGCTGATAACATCTTTGTCAGGTTTGTTCACTGCTTTTTCTTGTCTCCATTCTACAAAGCCTATGTTTGAGGGGATAAAAACTCCTTAAGTGAGTGAGGTCTACTTTCTGATTGAAACTAAAACAACAATAAAAACTCCAAAAATACCCTATGGAAATTACAAACACAGTGGTGTGAGTCTATGGCACTTCATTCAATCCCTGGAAGGAGGTAAATGATAAGGTTCTCTTGTAAACATAAATTACTTTGGCCTGGCCAGTGTGGCTCAGTGATTGAGCAGCTTCAGCCTATGAACCAGGAGGTCAGGGTTCGATTCCTGGTCAGGGAACATGTCCAGATGTGAGCTCAATCCCCAGTGGGAGGTAGCTCATCAATGATTCTCTCTCGTTGATGTTTCTATCTCTTTCTCCTCCTTTCCTCTCTAAAATTATTTTTAAAAAATATATTTTTTAAAAAGATAAATGACTGTAATTTTTTTTTAAATGTAGAAAGAATTTTGAATAATAGTTAAAGGCAGAAATTATATTTCTTTGGTTAGTGATTCTCCTACACCATTATTTTTTGATGAGATTCTTATTTCTAAAATTATAATAATTTTCAGTTGAAAAATGGCGTTCAGTTCATGCTTATATAGGTTTTTGGCAAAACAAAAGTTGTGTGACTTTCTTCTTGTTCATGTTTTCCCCCTTCCCCATTGTTAACAAGTATAGTACCTTTCTGTATGAAATGTTTAACAAAAATGTTTAAAATTTGTAGTAAGGAAGTGATTATAGCAAAGCATAAAATTTACTATAGTAACTATTTTTAAGTGTATAGGTCAGTAGTGTTAAGTACATTCACATTGTTGTGCAACCGATCTCCAGAACTCTTCATCTTGCAAAATTGAAACTCTATAATCATTAAACAACACCTCCTTATTTTCCCCTCCCTCAGCCCTTGGAAACCAACATTCTACTTTCTGTCTATGAATTTGACTATCTAGGTACCTCATGTAAGTGGAATCATAACAGTATTTGTCTTTTTGTTTTTGGCTTATTTCACTTAATATAATGTCTTCAAGGATATTCTATGTTGTAGCACATACCAGAATTTCATTCATTTTTAAGGTTAAATAATATTCTAATAATATTCATTTAACTTAAAAAGTGTATTCATTTTACTTTAGTATGATGTATAATTACATAGGAACATTTTACTGGATACTGTGGAAAACAAAATGAATTTTAAATTTAGTTGTGAAGGTGAGCTTTTGATTGTGTGAGGTGAAACTTTGCTTGATTTTTGGGACCTTGGACAAGTTATTGAATTTATAAATACCTGTTTTCTCATCTGTGAAATGAGGTCAATAATACCTGACACCATTTAGGGTAATTATGAAGAGTGAAGGAGCTAATTTATGTAAAGTAACCTAATACAGTGCCTGCTACATCGAAGGTACTGTAATAAGAGATATTACGATTATATTTGTCTTGGGGGGTATGCATTGTAATAGAGTGGAAGAGCATGGGCTTTATAGTGGACAGACTTGATTTTATTCCTAGTTCCACTTTGCACTAGATGTATGGTCTTAGACAAATCAATAATCTCTATAAGAAAGTTTATTAATGTGTAGTGTTTATGTCTCAGGATTTTTAGAAGGACTAGAGTTATTATATATGTACAGTGCAGTACCGTGTAGGCTCTCAGTAAAAGGCATCTATTCCTGCTGTTTTTAGTTATTTCTTATTTTGGAATCCATATAATAGGGAATCAGTCATTGAATTTACTTTAGGAATTTGTGTGAGGTTTACTTTGTGCTAAGAGGGATATTGTTGATTAATAGTGAAATTTTAATCTGTTCAGAAAAATTTGTCAGCTGCAGAAATTGGACTATTAGTATGGGAAACAAAAAGATTTTAAATTTTGTTGTGAAGATGAGCTTTGGGTTATGTAAAGTGAACCTTAGTTTGAATGGTATTGTGCTATGAATCTCAGTTCTTTTTTGTTCAACACTGTTTTAAGATTGAAACATAAGTGTAAATCTAGTTTATAACTACTTTCTGTTGCATAATATTTCATTGTATATGCATTTCTACATTTTATGCATTTTTCTAATAACGGATTTCTCAGTTTGGCTTTGAAACTGCTAACACAAATAGTACTGTTACAAACCTCCTTATACATGTCCCCTATTAACTTGTGCAAAGGTTTCTCTGTAGTATGTATTGTGGAAAAGGAATTTATATACTTAATTTCAGTAAATATTGCCAGATTGTTTTCCAAAATGGTTACCCAGTTTATTCTCCCACCGGCAATGTATTAGGGTTCCAATTTCCTTTAATCCTCACCAGGATTTGGTATTAACTATTTAGTCTTGTCAATCTGATGGGTATAGTAGTATTTTGTCTTAATTGACATTTCTGTGATTGAGAGTGAGATTGGGTATCTCTTTACTTTTATTTTATTTTAAATTTATCTTTACTGTTGAAAGTAATACAGATGTACCCTTTTTTTCCCCATTGACTCCTTCTAGCCCAGCCTGTCTCCCCCGGCCCCAGGCCTTCACCAACCACACTGTTGTCCTTGTCCATGGGTTAAGCATATCCTATATAATCCTATATAATAAAAGCCTAATATGCTAAGTGTCCAGTTGACTGGTTGTCCATTCAACCAAAGTGTAATATACTAATGATATGCTCAGACCGCTCAACTGCTCACTATGATGTGCACTGACCACGAGGGGCCAGTTGACCAGTCATTATGATGTGCACTGGCCACCAGGGGGCAGACACTCTGACTGGTAGGTTAGCTTGCTGCTGGGGTCTGATCTATTGGAACTAAGCGAGACAGGCCAGACATGCCTGGAGCCCTCCCGCAGTCCCTCCCCAGCTGGCCAGCCTCCTATGTCCCTTCCCAGGCCCGATCATGCACCAGTGGGGTCCCTTGACCTGGCCTGCACCCTCTTGCTATCCAGGACCCCTCAGGGGATGTTGGAGAGCCGGTTTTGACCTGATCCTGCTCTCCACAGGAGCTGCCCCCTGGTGGTCAGTGCGCTCCCACAGAGGGAGTGCTGCCCAGCCAGAAGTCGGGCTCAGGGCTGGCGAGCGCAGTGGCTGTGGCAGGAGCCTGTCCACCAAGGGCTCCTGGACTGCAAGAGGGCACAGGCTGGGCTGAGGGACCCATCCCCGAGTGCACAAATTTTCTTCACCGGGCCTCTAGTATGTGTATAAGATCTTTGGTTAATCTCTTCTCTTTCTTCCCACCCCCCTCCCCTGCCTTCCCTCTGAGATTCATCAGTCTGTTCCATGTTTCTATGACTCTGGATCTATTTTATTCATCACTCTGTTTTGTTTGTTAGATTCCACATATGAGTGAGATTATGTGATACTTGTCTTTCTCTGCCTGGCTTATTTCACCTAGCATAATGCTCTTCAGAGGGACTGCTAAATTGCAGCTATTAAGAAGTATAATCTAGCCCTGACTGGTTTGGCTCAGTGGATAGAGCATTGGCCTGCGGACTCAGGGGTCTCAGGTTCGATTCCAGTCAGGGGCATGTACCTTGGTTGCGGGCACATACCCAGTGGGGAGTGTGCAAGAGGCAGCTGATCAATGTTTCTAACTCTCCATCTCTATCCCTTCCTCTCTGTAAAAAAAATCAATAAAATATATTTTAAAAAAAGAAGTATAATCTAAATTATTTTTCAATATGCTAATGGCTTTTTATTATAAAAATAAGAATGTTCATTATAAAACGGTCTCTCTCTATATAAAAGCCTAAGCAACTGGACGGTCATTTGACTGGCTGGCCATTTGACTGGCTGATCAGTAGCTATGATGTACACTGACCACCAGGGGGCAGATGCTCAATGCAGGAGCTACCAAGTTGTGATGACTTGGCCACTGTGGTTCTTGGGTGATGCACCCAGAACCAGAGAGAAGGGAGCCTGATTCTGACATGTGTCACTTGAGAACTGCCCTTCCGTAATCCGGGACCCCTCGGGATGTTGGACAGCCGGTTTCGGCCTGATCCCTGCAGGCCAGGCCGAGGGACCCCACCAGTGCATGAGCAGAAGGGCCTGGGCAGGTGCCTGACATTGGTAGTCCAACTAAATTACAGGCTAAGTAAATCCTCTTTGCTAAATAATTGCGTTTTGCAGCTAAATGCCCACAAGTCATCAGTTACTGCCATACTTAGGGTAAAGTGAGATGAAAGAAGCGAGACAGATATAGAAAGAAAGTGACATACTATTGGGAGGAGAGGAGGGAACCTGATTCCGGGGTGCATCACCCGAGAACTGCCCTCTCGCAAACTGGGACCCCTGGGAGGATGTCAGAGAGCTGGTTTCAGCCCAATCCCTGCAGGTCAGGCTGAGGAACCCCTCTGGTGCATGAATCCATGCACTGGGCCTCAAGTTAAAATATAAAAACCATAAAGAAAAGAAAATTTTCATAATCTTTCTACTCAAAGATGACTGCTATTACCATTTTACCTTAGTGTATATACTTTTAAATTCCTAGGTGGTGTACACTGGCTCACTAGGCCCAATAATTAATGAATTATGCAAGACCAAACCATTGATAACTTGATATTAGCTATAATGGCAGTAGTTACACTGTGGAAGTTGGCAAATGCCACAAATCACAGCTTCCCTCTTCGTGCCCAATTCCATCCAGAGCCAAATTATTAGCACACTACTGCATATGTACATTATATCAATAAATACAGATCTACTTTTTTTTAATGGCTTCATAGAAGTCCTTGCATAGATCAGTGGTTCTCAGTGTGGTTCTTGGACTTTTATTAAGAGCAGTTGCAAACACTAAAATTGGCCCTTATCCTAATCTTCATCTGTAAATGACTTTTTCCTCCTAGAATGATTGCTTTGGACTCGAATGGCATTAATAGAGTCTGCCAAATTGCCAAGCTTCCAAATTGCCAACCTTAGAAAAAATTTGATGATTTAATAATTTAATGCGTTAATTAAGCATTCAGTAATTTTGTTCTTATTGATATCTCCAAAGTTTATAGTTTTGACTTGAATAATTAGTTCTTAGACATACTGCTTGCTCTGAAATAAATGATGAACATTGGAGATGAAATGATACCCCCATTATTCTTTCGTGTTTTATCTTACCTTCCAGTACAGTATGGTAGCTTGGGTAACTACATAGCCTTAGTCAAGTTGCCTAATTTCTTTGTGCCTCAGTTTTCTTACTTATAAAATTGAGCTACCAATATCCATCTCACAGGGTTATCATCAGGATTAAATGCAATATGATATGGAATGGGCATAACACAATTCTCATAGGCACTTAGTAACTGATAAATTCCTTTTATTTTCTCTTCTTAATATAAGTGTTATTCATAAGTTTCTTCTTTTTAAATTTTTGTTGAATTTACTGGGGGTGACATTGGTTAATAACATTACATAGGTTTTCATATGTACAGTTCTATAATACATAATCTATAAATTGTGAGTTCACCACCAAAAGTCACCATTTCATAAATCTCTTCTTTAATACTTCCTCTCCTTACAACAGTAGTTCTTAACCCTTTTTGGGGTCTTGTCCTCCTTTCAAAATAGGACATAGGTAATAACTCCTCTTACCAGAAGAATGCACATGTCTATTGAACTTTACCTGCAGTTTTGGAACTTTATAGGCACCGCTCCCCACTCTCTCCACTGAAGCTCATGCATGAACAGGTTAAAGGATTTTTGCACATCTTCTTCTTTTGGTAGACTATCTAGTCCTGATTTCGATTGTCAAGTCAGTGTAGATGGCTCCTAAATCTGGTTCTTTCTCTTGTGAACTTCTACCTGCTGGACATATTTACCAGGTTATCTTTAAGTGGTAGAGAGATTAAAATAAGTGAATAGAGAGATAAAGCACACATTTTAATTACTGATATTATAGGCTAAATATTTTTTTAAGTATATTTTATTGATTTTTTTACAAAGAGGAGGGGAAAGGGATAGTTAGAAACATCAGCTGCTGCCTTCACACCCCCACAACCAAGGTACATGCCCTTGACCAGAATCGAACTTGGGACACTCAATACGTAGGCAGACTCTGTCCACTGAGCCAGACTGGTTAGAGATAGGCTAAATAATTTTTATGATACTGTGTGGCTCGACTTAGAAATCTGTGCTCACTGTAAACAACAACTAATTAAGCTAAATGTGGTTAAATACTAAGGCACAACTGTCTAATTTCCTGGGGTGTCTGTTATAGCATACTTGTAAACTTTTGAAAAGGGTTTTGGTCACAAATTGTAGCCAGGAAATCAGTTTCCAAGAAACCACAAAATATGGTAACTACTTTTATTTTTATTATTTAAATATTGTGGTAACTTCTTTTAGATTATAGGTTATTGCCAAAATGTAATTTTATCTAAAAGTTCACTGTTTCAGCTAGTATTATGGAGGTCTGTATGTTACTAGAGCCTTGTGCCTTCATCTCTTCCACTCCTACTCCCCACAGTTTTAGTTAGGACTCTAATAGTTTCAGGTGACAGAAACCCAGTGTAAGGGAAAAGAGTTATTGGCCCAAGTAATTGAATAATCAATCCACAGTCAGATCTGATTGAGTAGAGATACTAGGGGCTCAAAAGACTATCTTAGTTTTCTTATTTTTCAACTCTCTTTTTCTTTGCCTCTTTGCCTTCTAAGACAGGTAGCTTTCTTCATGTAGTCAACTCCAGTTTATATTAGTTTATATTTGCAATCTCAAAGAAGAAAAGGTAATCTTCCCCATCATGTCAGATTATAAGTGATTCATAAACTGTGGTTCTGGACTGGTATTATCAGCATCATCTGGGAATTGTTAACAATATAAATTCTGGGGCCTCTTCCCTGACCTATTCAATCAGAAACCTCAGGGCCCAGCAGCCTGTGCCTTTTAACAAGTCTTCCAGGTGACTCTCATGTGTACTAAAGCTTGAGAATCCACTTACCTGTATCATCAGTGCTCACAGCTGCCTGAAACAGAAGGCATCTTCACTTTTAGAAAAAATTAGTGGTTTCATTACAGTCCATAACAAGCACAGATGGAAATTAAAAAAAAAATTTTTTTTTAAATCCTCGCTCAAGGATATATTTTTATTGACTTTTAGAGCGAGGACGGGTGGTGGGGAGAGAGAGAGAGGAGAAGCATCCATGTGAGAGAGAAACATTGGTCAGTTGTCTACCATACGCACCCCAACTTGGATTTGAACTTGAAACCTAGCATATGTGTGTGCCCTGATTAGGAATTGAACTTGCAGCCTTTTGGTGTATGGGACAATGTTCCAGTTAACTGAGCCACCTGGCCATGGCAGAATCTTTTTTTTAATTTAAATTGCTGCAAGGTTATTGTCTGTGCAGTTTATTTCAAGAATTTCAGTTCTCTTTAATGAGATGAGTTTCTCTAATTAAAAAAAATATTCTTATTGATTTCTGAGAGGAAGGGAGAGGGAGAGAGAACTTGTTAATTGGTCATGATGATGGGACTTTTTTTTTTCTAAATAGCCATTGCATATTTTGACATTCATATATAAAAATTTTTACTCTTTTAAATTTGATTTTATCTACTTTTAATATCTGACAGTGGAGAAGAGAGTGGTTAACTTTTTGGCTTAGAGAAACTCCTTTTCTTAACAGAAATAAGTCTCAGTGCATTTCTTTGTTTTAAGTAAAGATGAGTAAGTTTCTATCTTCTTCTTGGAATTTATATTATATCTGGAATTTTCTATATTTCTTACTATTTTGCTTTTTAAAAGTGAGTGCAATATGGTAAAGTGAATGTCAGCTCATTTTATAACTGAAAATTTGTCACAACACTTTTTTTAATGTAATTTTATTTGTAGTGAGTGTGTTCTGTAGTTAGTTACTTCAATTAGTGATCTGGTTTGTAAGCTTTACATTTTATTCTTCTAGAATTTGTCAAATTCTTGGAATTTTCTGGGAAACAAATCCAACAGATATGTTGTTTCAATCATTTAAAATTTTTTTGTTTGAATCACTGTTCTTAATAGGGGATATTAATCTTGCCCCTGTAGGAACTTTTGATCTGATGTGAAATACATTAACTGGTTGAATGTGTATCTGTCAAGTTTCTTCTTTAATGTTTGATTTACAAATCATTAAAAACGTAAAACTGAGTTGTCAGACTCACAATAGACAGTACTGATTTTTTAAAGGAATGACAACTTAATAATATGTATCATTTATTCTAATAAACTACCAAATTTTCTTTCTGCTATAATATAATCATTAAAATTTTAAAGTTATTTATAAATTTACTTTAGGAATTTATGTGAGGTTTGCTTTGTGCTAAGAGGGATATTGTTGATTAAGAGTGAAATTTTAATCCGTTCAGAAAAATTTGTCAGCTGCAGAAATTGGTCTATTACTATGGGAAACAAAATGATTTAATTTTATGTAGATGAGCTTAAAATTTTTTTTTTCTCATGGCAAGTCATAGTTTACAAGGGAAAGGTTTTCCAGAATTTGAGTGTTAGTGGTAAGGTTTCTTCTATTGGAATTCTTAACAAAAGATCTGATACATTGTGTGTCTTTTATTACCTTTTTTTTTTTAAAGTATAATCTCAGTGATTAGAATTGGGCTGAGCACTTATCAATCAGAGTCCTAACAAAATCTTAGTGGGTTGCTTAGATACTGAAGACTTAAAAACTCTAGACTTCACTCTATAGTAAGGTGACCAGATTTTAACATGGTAAAGCGGGACACCATTGACCGGGGTGGGGGGGAGTTCCTCTTTTTTATTTTTTATTATTACTTAAAATATTACAAAGAGTAGTACATATGTCTCTTTCCAAAAATCAGGACTTTTTAAAAACGCCATGGGACGCAGGACAAATGGTTAAAAATCGGGACTGTCCCACCAAAAGCGGGACGTCTGGTCACCTTACTCTATAGGACACATTTTGAATTGGAATCTTCTCTATTTCTGTTTCGTTTTGTTTTCTGTCAGAATTTTCTGATAGTATTTAGTTAAGATGCAGGGATTTTTCTCTTAAGAGATCAGGCATCCTGTTCTACTCCTAGGAGAGTTACTCAGTCTTTTTTATTTGTGGTATGTGTTTACCAGGCAGCATAGCCACTGTAGATCTGGCAGGCAGTAATCCCTTTGCCCGCCCGCCACCCCCAGCACAGATTTTCCTGGGCCCACCCATACACATGGAAGGAGGATCACTGCCCCACCCAGGCCACTGTATTCTAGTAAGAAAACCTATTGCCAAAACACCCACTAGAGCAGAAAACTGACCTACTTAATGCTGACAAGTTAAAAAAAAAAAGTCTGTGGAATTGTACCAGCATTGGATCAACTTCTCTTATGGTGGATAACATGGGGGTAGAGAAGAGGATAAGAAAGCATAGTGAACTGCTGCAGGGGAGTAAGAGTAAGAGAATATTAAAATGACTGAATGATTTGATTAAAAACTATCCATTTGGTAAAACTTGAAGGCCTCTACAATGTAGCAGTTCTCAAATCACTTTAAACTTTAAAAAGAAAAAAAGAATAGGAAATTCCTAGGGCTTTCCTACTAATAATCTAGAAAATCCCTCAAATTAAAGTTGTTAGCCATTATTTCATGAATAATTGTGTTTGTTTGTTTTTTCAGGATCTGGTAAATTCATTTAAAAATTTTTTCAGTTTATTATTTTATTATAATAGTACATTTTAGAATTTATAGATATTGAAACAAAGTAGAATATTTATTTATAGCAAGTGATTACGAGCCTTAACTTCATCAAAACTCATTGTTACCATTGTTATCCAGCCTAATTTCACTATTCTCAGAAACATTAGCATCTAAATTTTAGAGCTGTACTATCCAATACAGAAGCCACTAGCTATCTGTGGCTATTTAAATTAATTAAAACAAGTGATAAAAACTCTAGTTCCTCTGTCAAATTAACCACATTTCCAGTGTTTACTAGCCAAATGTGGCTAGTGGCTACAGATACTGAACATTTCATCATTGCAGAAAGTGCTTTTGGATAAGCTTGTCCTCAAGGCTGCCTTGTTCTAGCATGCTTTACTTGGCACTGTTAACATTTTGGGCTGAATTATTTTCTGTTGTGGAGGCCTTCTACAATGTTTAGCAGTATCCCTGGCCTTTCTACTCTCTAGATACCAGTAGTGTTCACCCAGTTTGATAACCACAAATGTTTTCAGATATTGCTGTATGACCCCTGAGAAGCAAAGTCAACCTTATTTGAGAACCACTTATCTACTAAATATATTAGTTCTGTATCAAATAGTTTTTGTTTCATAAAAAGCTTAGTGGCTTAAAATAAATCACATAATTGCTCATGAGTATCTGGTTGGCAGTTTGACTTGGGCTCTATTGATCATCTCACAGTGGTTTGGCTGGAGCCAGATGGTATAGAATAACCTCACTCATATGTTTATTGATTGGCAGGCTTTTGGCCAGGGTACGAGGTAAGGGAGTTTATGTTCTACATGGCCATTCCAGCAGACAGATTCATTCAACTGATGGCTGAAAGTTCTAAGAGTATCAAGAAAAGACAATCCATCTAGTCTCTGCTGACATTTCAAATGCCCTATTGGCCAAAGCAAGTCATATAACTAAACCCTCATTCGAGAGCTAGAGAAATAGGAGTAGCAAAATCACATAGTAAAGGAGTGTACATAAGGAATGGGAGGAAGTATGGCCATTATTATACATAGATTACTGCTATTGTCTGGATAATACAAGTACCTTACAGCCCTTTCATTCCATTCATCATTTCCCCTTTATCTTCTTTTCACTTTGTTATTTTATTACTAGGGGCCCGGTGCATGAAATTCGTGTGGGGGGGGAGGGCAGTCCCTCAGCCTGACCTGTACCCTCTTCAATATGGAGTTCTTGGGGACTCTCACAATCCAGGACCTCTGGTTCTTAACTGCTAACCTGCCTGCCTGCCCTAACCACTCTGCCTGCCTGCCTGCCTGCTCCTCCTAACTGCCCTCCCCTGCCGGCCTGGTCACCCCTATTAACTTTCTTTTTTAATCTTATTCCCTTCACACACAATTGTATTTGACTTCCTTATTGGCTTCTTCCTCTCACACAATTTTTCTCCTTTATGTAACACTTTTCCTACTGACTCATCATTTATAAACTTTTCTTTCCTCCTTATTTCCTACTTCTGTTCCATCATCATTCTTCCCATTTTTCTACTACCCTCCTCCCCTTCCCACATTCCTTCTTTCCTTTATCTTTACCCCTGCCCACCCTCCCCTTTTCCTTCCTTCCCGCCTTAATTTTTTTCTTCACTTCCTCCCTCTGACCTGCTTTGCTCCCTCCCCCATTCCTTCTAAGGCTGCTCCCCACCCCTGGGCTGAGGCCTTGGAATGGACCCATCGCTTAGGCCTCTGCCACCTGGGAATCCATCGCGGGGCACACGCATACGGAGGCTTAGGGTGAATCCATCGCAGGGCACATGCACACAGAGGCTTAGGCCTCCGTGTGCGTGTGCCCTGCGCGATCGGTCCATTCCAAGGCTGCAGCTTCTGGGCCGGCCAGCTGGTCCTGCCCCTCAGCTTCTGCCTGCAAAGCACTGGTTTCACCCGGAGGCTTCCGTCTGCAAAACACCCGATGGCCGGGACACTTTGCAGGCTGCAGCCTCCGGGCTGGCCGGCTGGTCCCACTCCTTTGGCACGGCTCGCTCTTCCCATCCCGCCCAGGGGGGCGGTGGGGCAGACGGGAAGGGCTTACCGGCTGGCTCCCTCCTCCCACCCTGCGGCTGCGGCCTGGATCCCGAGGCAGAGGTCTTCCGTCTGCCCTGCTGGACTCTGGGGCTGCGGCCTCCACCATCTTGCCTGGGCTAATTTGCATACAGTCGCTCTGATTGGCTGGTGGGCATGGCTTAGGCATCCCGAAGAAACGGTCAATTTCAATATTACACTTTTATTAGATTGGATGTTTTAGTTATTGAATTTTAGTCACATACTTCCTCTTTCTAGTATTCTTGATTCTTATGTTACCACTAGTGGCCGGGTGCACGAAATTTGTGCACGGGAGGGGGGTTCTCTCAGGCCAGCCTGTACCATCTCCAATCAGGGAGCCCTTGGGGGATGTCTGACCACAATCTGGAATTGCTGGCTTCTAACCATTACCTGCCTGCCTGCCTGATTGCCCCTAACTGACTCTGCCTGTCTGTCTGATTGCCCCTAACCTCTCTGCCTGCCTGCCTGATCACCCATAACTGCCTCTGCCTGTCTGCCTGATCACTCCCAACTGCCCTCCCCTGCTGGCCTGATCTTGTCCCTAATTGTTCTCCTCTGCCAGCCTGATCACCCCTAACTGCCTCTGCCTGCCTGACCACCCCCAAATGCCCTCCCCTGCTGGCCTGATCTTGCCCCTAATTGCCCTCCCCTGCCAGCCTGATCTCACCCCCAACAGCCCTCCCCTGCCAGCCTGATCGCCCCTAACTGCCTCTTCCTCATCCCCCAGCATCATGGCTTTGTCTGGCAGGAAGTTGGATGTCAGGAAAATGGCCGGTCAACCTGGTCTAATTAGCATATGACCCTTTTATTAGTATAGATAGATTATATAAGATAGGATTGCTAAAATTGGGTGGGGGGGAACCTTTATCAGCAGGAGGAGATGCTGTTGGCAGATAAAAATACGTAATTTCTATATCTGGACTGATAGCCAGTCATATGCACTATACTGCCAAATCGGTCATTAAAAAATTGAACCACTTTTCTACACCCTACACCAAACAGCTGTTGCCCTTAAAACCCCTCCTCAACCTTCACCTTAGGTTCTGCCTTTGCAGTTCACTCAGATTAGGTTCTGATTGGTCAGTTTCTATGCCAGTCAGCATCAAAAGCTCCGCCTTCTAGGCAGCCTTTGGCTCATACAGATTTGGTTTTGATTGGTTGGTTTCTATGCCAGTCAGCATCTCTGGGCCTGATCAGAGAGGCAGGGCTGATGAGCAGCCCCAGTGGAGGCCTGGAGAAAAATCAAGGTGAAACTTCTGGCCAGGCCTGGAGAGAAAGAGAGAGAGGCAAGTGTTGATCAACAGCTGCCACGAAGGTTATGAATCAGACCCTGCTTCTCTCTGTAGGCCTCTTTCCGGGCCTGATCCACAGCTCACTTGGCAGTCAGTGCTTAGTTGCTGTGCATGCAGCAGTGGCAGTCAGTGCTGGGTCATCATGGCAACCCAGCACTGACTGCGGGACTGACTTCTGGTCGGTTGAGCCTTTGCTTGTTTTGGATGTTACGGACCTTGGGTTTTTATATATTAGCATCAGGATGCTTTCATATGAGATTATTTTCTTCATAGGTAATTCCAGTTTTTTTAGTGTGAATCTACTGGTAGTTTTTGTCTGAAAGCATTTTTAAATTTTGTCTTTATTTTTGAAGGATATTTTTATTGGACATAGAATTCTAGATTGGCATTTATTTTCTTTCATCATTCCATTATCTTCTGATTCAATTGTTTTTGTTAGAGAAGCAATGTCTTTATTTTTCATCAGCTTTCAATAATGCTTCTCAGTGGTTTTCTTTGTATTTTGAGATGCTTAAGTTCCATAGACCCTCTTAATCTGTAGCTTGGTATATTGTCAAGATATTAATTCTGCTCCACTCATTCACTTCCTTTTGGGGTTCTAGATATCTTTGTGTTAGATTTTTCTCTGCATCCAATATGTTTTATTTACTTTGCTGTATTTTTCATCTCTTTCCCCCCATGTACTTTATCTGGATAAGTTATGTTTTCTAGTTCATTTTGTGTCCAATCTGCTATTATAGGCATCTATTTAATAATTTCCTCTTATGTATTTTTTAAATTCTAGAATCTCCATTTAATTTTTTCTTTTATAGATTCTAGTTCCCTGGTGAAATTCTCATTTTGCCATCTATTTTCCTGAACATATCAATCACGTATTAAAGTCTGGGTCTGATAATTACAATATCTGGATCCCCTTTTGGTCTTTTTCTGTTGTCTGCTTTCTTCCTTGACTTTTAGTCATTTGGTCCTGTCTCATAATATTCCTGGTAATTTAAAAAAATCAGTGTCAGATATTGTGTATGAGAAATTATAGAGGGTCCTGATGATGCTGATAATATTTTTCTCTAGAGAAGATTTAATTTTCTTCTGGTGGTAGTTACAAGTAGGAGCAGATGACCTTGATCCAATACAGGCTTGAGATGACTTGAGTCTTTGTTTTAGGCTTCTTAAGGGTTGATTTAAATCCAGTTTCACCTTATTCCAAGAGTGTTGTCTTTCAGAGGTATCAAATGGAATCCTGGGGTGTTTGCCAGGGACTCTCTTCTTGGCAGACCCTAAACTGAAATTTTTCTTTTTCTAGCAATGTAAGGCTAACAAAAGTTCTGCTTACCTTTTTTGCTTCAAAATAGGCACTTTGCTTAGCTTTTGGCCTCTCTCCCCCATGCAGGTTAGGATTTAATAAATATGCTAAAGGAAAGAGCAGTACAGGATGTCCAAGCTCACTTTTCTGTGGTTGCCTTTTCTCTGGAATCTTAGCCCCTCAAATCCTGCCTGTCTCGCTAAATCCTGAACTCTAACCTCTGTCTCTGCAGTCCTGTGAGACTGCCAAAAACTCTAGTCTGCAGTAGTTGTCTCAGAAGGAAAAAGTAATGGAGACTGTCAGACTTAACTCTGCATTTCCTTTTTCTCTGGTATTTTAGCTTCTCGCATGCTGGCTGCTTTCTTTGTTAAGTTTGTTTTTAAATCCAGTTTTTATAGTTAAGGAAGCCAGGAGAATTGGTCTGATATAATCTGTAATGTCTGTCTTTACTTTTAAGATATTTTTTATTGACTTCAGAGAGGAAGGGAAAAGGAGAGAGAGATGAGAGATAATCATTGGTAGGCTGTTTTCTGCATGCCCCCTACTGCGGATCAAGCCTGCAATCTGGGCATGTGCCCTGACAGAATTAAACCATGACCTCCTGGTTCATAGGTCAATGCTCAACCATTGAGCCACACTGACTGCCTTTACTTATTATTAAATACTAGAGGTCCTGTGTACAAAATTTGTGCACTCGGGGAGGTCCCTCAGCCCGGCCTGCACCCACTCGCAGACCGGGAGCCCTCAGCAAATGTCCAACTGGCTTAGGCCCACTCGCAAGTCTAAGCCATCAGTCGGACAGCCTTAGTGCTGTTGCGGAGGCATCACGAGAGCCGCTGCACTCGCCAACCATGCGCCCGGGTTCTGGCTGAACAGGACTTCCCTTGTGGGAGCACACTGTCCACCAGGGGGTGGCTCCTGCATTGAGCAACTGTCCCCTGGTGGTCAGTGCATGTTATAGCGACCAGTCGTTCTGCTGTCAGGCTGAAACCAGTTCTCCAACATCCTTGTAAGAGAATGCAGGCTAGGCAAAGGGTGCCACCAGTGTTTGACCGGGGCCGGGAGGGACACAGGAGATTGGCCAGCCTGGGAGGGATCATGGGAGGGCTTCAGGGTGTGTTTGGCCCATCTTGTTCAGTCCCAATCGGCCAGACCCCAGCAGCAAACTAACCTACTGGTTGACTGTCTGCCTCCTGGTGGTCAATGCATGTCATAGCAAGCATTGAGCGGCCTTAGCATATCATTATGTTAAGTATATCATTAGCATATTACATTTTGGTTGAACGGACAATTGGATGAACACTTAGCATATTAGGCTTTTATTATATAGGATTTATTAAATATTAATAATTTATAATAAGTATTATAAATAATTTAAAGCATGTATTAATTCTTGCAATAAACCTGACATATAAGGATCCTGTCCTCATGCAGCTTATATTCTTGTAAGGAAGAGAGGTACTAAGTACATATTTATATTGTGATAAGTAAAGAAGTTCAGGGTATTATGAGCTTATTACAGAAATTAGTTCAAGTGAGAGGAGGTAATCAAGTACTGTTGGACCTTGAAGAAGTGATATTTGAGCATAGATCTAAAGGATGAATGGAATTAACTTAGGGAAAAGTGAGAGGTTTTTAGAACTATATTTTAGCAACTTTTAGGAGAAAGGAAGCATGGAAAGTTTAAGACATCCAAGAAGGCCAGTATGGATGGCCTGCCTGATAGGCACTGGTTTAATTATGCTAAACTTCATAAGCCTTATTAAGGATTTTCTGATCTCTTTTTCTGTGTCTTCCAGTTCTGACCAGATCATTAGTCTGATCCTAATTTACCTTCTGTTCCAAGACAGTTAACTTTAAAAAAAAATATATATATATATATATATTTTATGGATTGTTTTTACAGAGAGGAAGGGAGAGGGATAGAGAGTTAGAAACATTGATCAGCTGCCTCCTGCACACCGCCCATTGGGGATGTGCCCACAACCAAGATACATGCCTTTGACCGGAATCGAATCTGGGACCTTTCAGTCTACAGGCTGATGCTCGCTCTATCCACTGAGCCGAACCAGTTAGGGAGACAGTCAACTTTTTTATCTAGTTACTTATTCAATACAAATATGTTAGGTGCCTTTTGTAGGCAAGGCTTTAAATTGGGTACTGAGGTTGATTAATGACAATATGAAGCGTTGGCTTTAGATTCAGATAAACCTGAGTTTAAATGTCAGCCTATTAGCTGTGTAATTTTGTATCAGTTACTTCTTATCTCTGAACCTGAATTTTCTTGTGTGTTAAATAGTAATAAAGGAAGTGATAATAGAAGGATTAAGTTGCTAATTGGTAAATATATTCAATAAATGGTGGCTCTTTGTAATGTTATACAGTTATAAACCATGAATGTTACTCTCAGGGTGCCTAAGTTCTATGATATATGACATACACCAATAGTTATAATACATAAAAGGTAATAAATGTTATAAGAAATGGAAAAAAAAGTAGTGATACCGAGGGAGGAGATATTACATTCAGACTTGGAGATTTGGACTGTTTAATGGTGAATAGAATATGGGTGTTAGACTTGGAGCTAGCCATTTTGCACAGTTACACATATAACTATACCATTCATAAACATTTACATTTTATCAGACTGAACAACCAAACTCCTTTTTTGCTCGCCTTCTGTCCTCTGCACCATGGTAAATGGCAACTCCATTCTTTTGATTGCTCAGCCAGCAGCCTTAATTAAAGATTATCTTTCACTCTTCACTTTCTCTGTATATATCCAATTCATTAACAAAATCCTGTCAGCTCCACTCTTAAGATATATCTAGAATCCTATTATTTTGGAAAGGTCCTGAAAAAGAGCAATGGATTATTATAAATTTATTCATTTGGTGATTTCTGTTGCAACTGCTACTCCAAATGTGGTTTCTACTGGAGCTGGGAGCACAGATAAAAGTGGACTATCTAATCTACACTGCTATCACTCTGGTTCAAACCACTATCATTTCTCACCTAGATTAATAGCCTTCTAATTGGTTCCAGCTTTATGATCTGTATATATTTATATACTAGAGGCCCGGTGCACAAGTTAGTGCATGGATAGGGTTGCCGCCTGACCGCCCCAATCGTGGCTGATTGGGCTGGGCCGGCCAGGGGGAGGGAATGTGGGAGGTTAGTCGGCTTGTCCCATCCCCAATTGGGGTGAGGGCGGCCAGTTGGGGGAGAGGCCATGAGTGATTGGCCGGCTGGCCCCAACCCCTGGTCAAACTCCCAGTCGAACTCCTGGTCATGGGGACAATTTGCATATTAGTCTTTTATTATCTACATCCTGTATAATAAAGATGTAGTATGCAAATTGACCATCACTCCAACACACAAGATGGCCGCCACAAGATGGCCTGCAGGGGAGGGCAGTTGTGGGTGATCAGGCCAGCAGGGAAGGGCAGTTGGGCGGGGGGACCCAGGCCTGTAGGGGAGGGCAGTTGAGGTGAACAGGCCAGTAGGGGAGGGCAGTTAGGGGCATTCAGGCTCGGAGGGGAGGACAGTTAAGAGTGACCAGGCTGGCAGGGAGGGCAGTTAGCGGAGACCAGACCAGCAAGGGAAGGCAGTTAGGGGCAATTGGCCTGGCAGGGGAGGACAGTTAGGGGTGACTAGACTGGCAGAACAAGGCAGTTAGGAGTGACCAGGCCAGCAGAGGAGGGCAGTTAGGGGCAATCGGGCTGGCAGGGGAGCAATTAGGTGTTGATCAGGCTGGCAGGGGAGTGGTTAGGGGGTGATTAGGCTGGCAGATATAAGTGGTTAGGAGCAATCAGGCAGGTAAAATGTTGGGAGTCAGCAGTCCTGAATTGTGTGAGGGGTCCCAGATTGGAGAGAGTGTAGGCTGGGCTGAGGGACACCCCCCCCCCCCCAGTGCACGAATTTTGTGCGCCGGGCCTCTAGTATATATATAAAGAGACAGGGTTTGTAACGTCCAAAACAACTGGATGGACAACCGAACACCAGGCTAGGGAGCCGAGGGAGGGGGAGTTGTGGGCCCTAACGACCAGAGGACTGGTCTAGCTCTCACAGCATGGCTGGGTGGTGCCGTAGAGGCTGAGGAGCCTCGCAGGGCGGGAGCTTTGAGCATGGAGCTTTGCGGGGTGGTGAGGCAGAGGAGCGTCACAGCAGTTGATGCCAAGGAGCCTTGTGGGGTGCGGCATTTAACATGGAGCTTCCCAGGGTGGCTGAGGCAGAGGAGCGTTGCGGGGCAGGGTTGGCGAGTGTGGAGCATTACAGGGCTGCTGGGGCAGAGGAGCATTGTGGTGCGAGGTTGGCTGAAGCCGAGGAGGCTCTCAGGGCAAGGGCTGTTAGCATGGAGCTTCACGGGGCTGCTGAGGCAGAAGAGCATTGTGGGGCATGGACAGCAGAGGCTGAGGAGCCTCATGGGGTGGGGGCTTTTTTCGTGGAGTGTCGCAGTGTGGCAGAGGCAGGGTGGGGGCTGTGAGTGTGGAGCTTCACGGAGTGGCTGAGGTAGAGGAAGAGCATCGTGGGGTTGCTGAGGTGGAAGAGTGTTGCAGCGTGGGGTGGGCCGAGGCCAAGGAGCCTTGCAGGGCAAGGGCTACGAGCATGGAGGTTCATGGGGCAGGGTTCACGGAGGTGGAGGAATGATGCTGGGCAGTGGACATGGCCCTAATTGCAGTTAGGCCTAGGGACCCTGCACAATTTAATTGTGCACTGGGCCTCTAGTCCTATATAATAAAGATAATATCCAGATTAACCCTCACACAAGATGGCTACCCCCATGTGGTCAAAGATAGCTGCCACAAGATGGCTGGCAGGGAAGGACAGGGGTGACCAGGCCTGCAGGAGAGGGCAGTTGGGGGTGATCGGGCTGGCAGGGGAGCAGTTAGGCATCGATCAGGCTGGCAGGGGAGAGGTTAGGGGGTGATCTGGCTGGCAAGCAGAAGCAGTTAGGGGCAATCAGGCAGAAGGCTGGCAAGCAGTTGGGAGCCAGCAGTCCCGGATTGTGAGAGGGACGGCCAACTGCTGGTTTAGACCCTATCCCTGTGGCCTAAACTGGCAGTCGAACATCCCTCGAGGGGTCCCAGATTAGAAGGGTGCAGGCTGGGCTGAGGGACACCCCCCCTTCCACAGTGCATGAATTTTGTGCACCGGGCCTCTAGTATCTAATAAAAGTAATATGCAAATGGACCCTCACTCCATAACACCTAAGCCATGCCCACCAGCCAGTCAGAGCAACTGTATGCAAACTAACCCAGCCAAGACAGCGGCTGGTAGCCATGGAGCTAGAGCAAACAGGAGGCTTCTGTTGCACCAGTGATGGAGGAAACTGCCTGCCTAAGCCAGCTGTGGCCTCCACTCAAGGCAACAATGTTTCAATTATAGAAGATAAATAAACCCCAGAAACCTGATTCCAGTCTACTGGGATGTTGGGTCAATGGGAGCTGTGGCCAGCCTGCAAATAGCCATCAGGCCCTCACCCAGGCTGGCCAGGCACCCCAGGGGTGGGGACACCCACCTTGAAGGGGCTGTGGCCAGCCTGCAAACAGCCATCAGCCCCTCAACCAGGCTGGCCAGGCTCCCCAGGGGTGGGGATACCCAACCTTGAAGGGGCTGTGGCCAGCCTGCCAACAGCCATCAGCCCCTCACCCAGGCTGGCCAGGCATCCCAGGAGGGATCTCTACCCTGAAGGGGCTGTGGCCAGCCTGCAAACAGCCATCAGCCCCTCACCCAGGCTGGCCAGGCACTCCAGCAGGACCATCAGCTCCTCACCCAGGCTGGCCAGGCACCCCAGCGGGAACCCCACCCTGATCCGGGACACCCTTCAGGGCAAACTAGCTGGCCCCCACCCATGCACCAGGCCTCTATCCTATATAATCCTACATAATCTTAACTAATAAAAGCGTAATATTGAAATTAAATGTTTCTCTGGGACGGGGTAAGCCATGCCCACCAGCCAATCAGAGTGGCTGCATGCAAATTGACCCAGCCAAGATGGCGGCTGGCAGTCACGGAGACAGCAGCAGCTCAGGCAACCTGGCACGGCCAGGTGCAGTGCAGGCCATTGGAGGCAGCTGGGGAGGCAGCGTGGAAGACAGGACCAGGGGGCCACGAGACACCAGGACCAGGGGCACAGTGAGCCAAAGTCATCGGGACCCCCCAGCCAACGACTTGGCCGGGCCTTGGCTGGGACGGTGGTTGTGGAAGACGGGAGGAGGAGGAGGCCCGGTGGTGGCCCCTGCTGGGGCGATGGCTACAGACCATGGAACCAGGGCGTGTAGGAAGGCAGAGGCATCAGGGACCCCTCAGCCACCACCCGGGCCTGGCCTCGGCTGGGGCAGTGGCTGCTGAAGACAGGACAAGGAGGCGGGGCAAGCCAGAAGTATCAGGGACCCCCCCCAGCCACTGCCCGAGCCAGGCCTAGGCTGGGGCAGTGGCTGCGGAAGACGGGATGAGGGGGCGCAGAGAGCAGAGGCATCAGGGATCCCTAGCCACAGCCACAGCCAGTCCTCGGCTGAGGCAGTGGCTGAGGAAGACAGGTTGAGGGGGCGCGGAGAGCAGAGGCATCTGGGACCCCTCCAGCCACCACCCTGGCCAGGCCTAGGCTGAGGCAGTGGCTGAGGAAGACGGGATGAGGGGGCGCAGAGAGCAGAGGCGTCAGGGATCCCTAGCCACCGCCCCAGCCAGTCCTCGGCTGCGGCAGTGACTGTGGAAGATGGGAGGAGGGGGTGCGGTGAGCAGAGGCATGGGGAGCCCCAGCCAGCGCCTAGGCTGGGCCTTGGCTGGGGCAGTGATTGTGGAAAACAGGATGAGGGGGCGCAGTGGTGGCCGGGCCTAGGCTGGGGCAGTGGCTGCAGACCACGGAACCAGGGGGCGTGGGGATGCAGAGGCATCAGGGACTCCCCCAGCCACCGCCTCGGCCTGGCCTTGGCCTGGGCAGCAGCTGCAGAGGACGGGACCAGGGGGCCAGAGAGCCAGAGGTATCGGGGAGCCCCCAGGCACCGCCCTGGCAAGCCTCAGCTGGGGCACTGGCTGGGGAAGACAGAACGAGGGGGCTGGCGAGCCAGAGGCATTGGGGACCCCCCAGCCACCACGCAGGCCAGGCCTTGGCTGGGGCAGTGGATGTGGAAGACGGGACGAGGGGGCACGGTGAGCAGAGGCATCGGGGAGCCCCCAGCCACCGGGACCAGTGGGCACGGTGAGCCAGAGGCTTGGGGACCTTCCAGCCACTGCCTGGGCCAGGCCTCTGCTGGGGCAAGGGCTGCAGATGATGGGACCAGGGGGCATGGTGAGCCAGAACCATCGGGGAGCCTCCAACTGCCCTCGGCCAGGGTGGTGGCTGAGGAGAAGGGGACAGGGGGCACGAGCCAGCCATCGGGGATCCCACAGGAAGCACCCAGCAGGGCCTGCTTGCCCATCCCTGTGGTGTGGAGCAGACAGGCCTGGCAGAGAGCAGAGAACCACATGGAGTGGGCCCAAGCCATGAGTAGCACATCTCCTGAGGGCCCCCAAATTGGATAGGGTGCAGGTCTAGCTGAGGGACCTTCCAGTCTGCCTCCTCCCTCCCCCACCTAGCCGTGCACAAATTTAGTGCACCGGGCCCCTAGTCCTATATAATAAAAGGGTAATATGGAAATTGGCCCTAACACTGGGAATGACTGGTCACTATGACACACACTGACCACCAGGGGGCAGATGCTCAATACAGGAGCTGCCTCTGGTGGTCAGGGCATTCCCATAGGGGAGCTCTGCTCAGCTACAAGCCAGGCTGATGGCTGCCAGTACAGCGGTGGTTGTGGGAGCCTCTCCTGCCTCAGCAGCGCTAAGGATGTTCGACTGCAGCTTTGGCCTGCTCCCCGCTGGCAAGTGGACATCCCCTGAGGGCTCCTGCAGTGCCATAGAGTATGTCTGACTGCCATCTTAGGCTCTATTGCCTGGGGAGTGTGCCTAAGCCAGCAGGTGGACATCCCCCGAGGGGTCCCAGACTGGGAGAGGGCACAGGCCAGGCAGAGGGACCCTTCCCCCTCTCCCTGAATGCACAAATTTTTGTGTACCAGGCCTCTAGTAGGATATAAAAGCCTAAGCAACCGGTCAACTGAACAACTGGTCAGCCAGTTGCTATGGTGCACAATGACCACCGGGGACAGATGCTCAAAGCAGGAGCTATCCCTGGTGGTCAGTGTGCCCCCACAGTGAGAGTACCACGCAGCCCAAAGCCATGCTCATGGCTGGCAAGTGCAGTGATGGTGGCTTGAGCCTCTCTTGCCTTCACAACAGCACTGCCAAGTGGTGGCAGGCAGGCAGGCAGGTGCAGCGGGCCAGGATGAGCGGGAGCAGCATGGTGCCTGGCTCAGGCTTGGGCTCCTGTCTGGCACCTGCCGCTTTGTGCCCTACTACCAAGCCAGACCTGTGGGGATCGGGCCGAAACCAGTAGTCTGACATCCCCAAGGGGTCCCAGGATGCGAGAGGGCGCAGGCCAGGCTGAGGGATCCCACTGGTGCACAAATCTGTCTACAAATCTGTCTACACAACAAATCTGTGTTCGGGGCTGTTAGTCTGCTTATAATGCAGTAGCTAAAGTGATCCTTTAAAATATAAATCTCATTATCTCTCTGCTTAGAATCCTCCAGTGGCATTTATCTTATTAGGAATAGAAGCTGCAGTACTTGCAATATCCCATGAAACCCTGTGAAGCAGTTGGCTTTTTTTCTGACCTTATATCCTACCCTTCCTTCACCAAGGAAGCTGTAGCCACAGTTGTAAAAAGACTGTCTCCCAATTGTATTGTCTTCGCTCTTTTGTCAAAGATCAATGAACTGTATTTATGTGGGGCTTTAATTTTAGAATGAGTTAGTCAATACCCACAAAATAACTTGCTGGGATTTTGAGTGGAATTGTATTGAACCTGTAGATCAGATAGGGAAGAATTGATATCTCGACTCAATAGTAAGTCTATGAACATGAAATATCTCTCCATTTACTTAGTTCATCTTTGACTTTGTTTTTCAGAGTTTTGTAGTTTCTCATATAGATCTTGTAAATATTTTGTTAGATTTGTCCTAAATTATACCTAAATAGTTAATTTTTTAGGTGCTAATGTAAATGTTTTTAATTTCAAGTTCCACTTGTTCATTGCTGGTGTATAGGAGAGTAATTGACTTTTCTATATTAACCTTATATCCTACAACCTTGTTATAATTGCTTATTAGTTCCAGGAGGTGTTTGTGGGGGTTTTTTGGTGTTGTTGTTTTTTTTTTGTAATTCTTTTGGATTTTCTACATAGACAACCATATCACATTTGTGAACAAAGACAGTTCTATTTCTTTATTCCCAATCTGTATAGCTTTTATTTTATTTTCTTGTCTTATTCCATTAGCTAGGATTGGTGAGGCCTTGACTAGTGGTTAGAACGTTGGTCCGCACACCAAAGGATCTCAGGTTCAATTCCCAGTCAAGAGCATGTACCTGGGTTACAGGTTTGATCCCTAGCCCCTGTCAGGAGGTGTGCAGGAGACAACCAATCTATGTGTCTCTCAATTATTGGACTGGTGATATTAATAAAAACTCACCTTGATAATAGTATCGATGAGCCATTTAACAATTATCCTATAGGATTTTTTGTAAAATATTATTTCTATTTTTTCATTTTCAAAAAGATTTTTATAGTATATTTCTAAAATCATCACCTTCAAAGAAACACCTAACCCTATTACAAATAGGTATTACTGGTAAATGCAGGCATTGGTAGAAATGTGATTATTTATTTTTAAATTATTGGATTGAGATTCTAAAGACAGCAGTAGTGACTGTTTAAGTTGTTTTGACTAGTAAAATGTCAGGTATGATAGACATAATCACTTTTTGGTGGTAATGATAGTTCTATTCTTAGAGACATGTCTATTTCTTTCTGTTTTTCTCTCATACAAATTGCTTCCTACCAGTGCTGGGAATTGCTTCTTCTTGACAGCTCTTCCTGTTTTGAGCTTTTTGAATACTGCTAGTCTTAAAAAGGATATTTGTGGAATGGGGTTTGTGGGAGTTGTTGTGAACAAACAACAATGTATTATCTGTCTCTTTCTATATGTACATACAGTATTTTATATTCCAAGATTCAGTAGTTTACCTCTAGCCATTTGACTTTTATCTAAGGGAGTTATTTGTTATGAAATAGAGGAGATTGTCGTTCTACATTAGTGTGTGGATCTTATAGTTTGCTGCAGTGACTTCAGTAGTCATCTTTGTTATCTATAATAATAAAAGCGTAATATGCTAATTACACCGGATGTCCTTCTGGACGAAGCTGGGTCTGCGAGGGAAGCCCGAGTCCCAGGTGCCAGAGGGAAGCCGGTGCTGGCAGCCGAGGGAAGGGAGGCCTACTCTTGTATGAAATTTGTGCATTGGGTCTCTAGTATTATAATAAAGTCCTGTTTTCTGGGGAAATTTGAGAACCTCCTCTTTTAATTTTGTTTCCTGTATTTTGTTGAATTACCATATTGGTGTAATGTAGCAATAATTATGTTACTAACAACAATTTTGTGAGATTTGTATTATTCTCATTTTACAGATGAGGAAACTGAGGCTTGGTGAAGTTACGAAACTTGTCCAAAGTCACACAGCTTGTAAAGGGCACAACCAAGATTCAGAGACAGGTCTGTCCAACTTCAAACTCTTAATCATGGGCATGAATCTTTTAAATAACTGTGAAATATCAACCTATGATAAGTTGTATTAATACTAATATTGCTTAACTATGGTTTAACTTTTACTGATACATTTTTAATGGTGAGTTTTTTTTATTATCCATAATAATTTTATATCTTTTAAATATAGTATAACAGTAATTAAGGGTCTGAGACTCTGCATTGAGTCTGGGTATGAGTCCCTAAATTTCTCCACTTACTTGTGTGACCTGGGAAAGTTAACTAAAATTTCTATACCTCAGTTTTCCTATCTGTGAAATGATGATAGCAGTCTTATACATCTAATAGGGTTGCTGTTAAGATTAAATGATTTAATATGTAGAAAGCACTTTTAAAAGTACCTGGTACCCAGTATTATCATCTAGCAACCAGTAAAACATGATCATTATTTCTAATTCTGTTTAGGAAATTTGAATAAAGCCAAATTTAAGAGGCAATATAAGATATCAAACTTACATGAACCAAAATTAAATTTGAATAAGGTAAACCTAAAGAAAATCATACATTTGATTGAGTTCAGATCTGATGTAACGCAAACTGGGCAACTGCTTACAGGTCTCACATGTACAAGGGTATTGTATGTATGAGAACTATAAATAGGCCCACTAGAATACCCTTTTAGTCCAGTACAATCATTGTATTATGAATGTGTTTAGTCTGTTTTCTTTTTGTAAAAGAAATTGGTATTTGGAATAAATGTATACATTTTTAGGTGGCTTTTAAGGAGATAGTGTGTTGGCAATGTTCACAGACAATTACCAAGAACCAAAATCTTATGTGTTATGTAAAATGTTGGCTACCTTTTATCACTTCTGGGAGCGGTTATCAGAGCTTACAAGTGGTGAACCAATGGGTTTGGTTGATCTTTGAACCAATGGGACATTCAGTAGAACTTAGCTGAATACTGATCATGTGCTCTTCATTCATACTTGTTCAATGCAGCTGTCAATTCTGAAGTGCCATATGAACTATTACTACAATTTGGTTAAAATAAAATTCTTGTAATCAGTGATAATAAGTTTGTGCCAATTGCAAAAATATCTACGAACAGGAGTAATTTGAATCAAGTTATGTGAAAATTTAAAGACTGCTATTAGGATGTAAGGAGATCTGGCTGCAAAATCTGTTATCCCATTGATCTCCAGGGTTGATTTGGCTGATCTGGCTGGCTAGGTGAGTCTCCCCTTCCTTCCTCACCCATGTGTGCCCCTCCTGAAGCTGCACACTTCGTTGAAGAGGATGACCTTCCCCAATAGAGCAGATTACCATTCCTCTATAGAATTTTCAAAAAAGCTCTCAAAAGCTGTTATTTAAAAAATGGAACTTGTCTCATGTGGGAGCCGAAGATCTCTATTGCTTTTAATCTACACATACATTTAATTTCTTCTTCTTTTCTTTTTTTAATCCTCACCTGAGGATTATATTTTTACTGATGAGAAAGAGAGAGAGAGAGAGAGAGAGAGAGAGAGAGAGAGAGAGAGAGAGAGAAAGGAAGGAAGAAAGAAAGAGAGAGAGAGAAAGAAAGAGGGAGACAGAGAAAGAGAAACATTGATGTGAGAGAGAAATATCAGTCAGTTGCCTGCTATGCGTGCCCTGATTAGGAATGGAAACCAAACAACCTTTTGATGTATGGGATAACGCTCCAACCAATGAGACACCTAGCCAGGGCTAATTTATTCTTTTTTATCATATTGAGCCTTTCTGTCCTTAAATACGATATATCTTTCTAGTTTTTAAAAAATATATATTTTATTGATTTTTTACAGAGAGGAAGGGAGAGGGATAGGGAGTTAGAAACATTGATGAGAGAGAAACATTGACCAGCTGCCTCCTGCAGACCCCCTACTAGGGATGTGCCCGTAGCCAAGGTACATGCCCTTGACCAGAATCGAATCTGGGACCCTTTATTCCGTAGGCTAACACTCTATCCACTGAGCCAAACAGGTCAGGGCAAGGGTTTTTTTTAATATTTAAAAATATCTTTCAGTAAAGATCTTTTCTCCATAAAGATCTCTCAAGTCTCTTAATTTAATTATTGGATACCTTATTTCTTGTTACTATTGTAAATCATATATTTTTCCTTTCCATTTTTTATTTGCTGATGTAAGCTTTTTTTGTTACATACATCTCTGTTCAGCAACCTTACCAAAATATTTTATTAAAGTATTACAAATGCAAATTTTGTCTTTCCAGTGCTTATACCATTTTTTTCTTGCCTTACTAGACTAGTTAGGACTTCCAGGACATTATTCAATGCAAGTGTTAATAGTGGGCATTTTTATGCTGCACCTAATTGTTGAATAGTGGACATTGTTATGTTTCACCATTAATAATGTTTGCTATAGATTTTTGATAGACACTCTATAGGTTAAAAACATTTCTGTTGCTAGTTGGCTAAGATTGTGTGTGTGTGTGTGTGTGTGTGTGTGTGTGAGAGAGAGAGAGAGAGAGAGAGAGAGAGAGAGAGAGAGAGAGAAGAAATATTGAATGTTATCAGATGATTTTTCTGCATTTATGAGATCATGTGGTTATCTTCCCTTATTCTGTTAATGCAGTGAATGACAATGATATATTTTCTAATGTTGCATTATACTTGCATTGCTGGAATGAACCCAAATTAATCATGGTGATCTTTTCTTATACATTTGGATTTAGTTTATTAGTACTTCATTTAGGATTTTTGCATCTATGTTCATGAGTGAAATTGGCCCATCATTTTTATTTCTTACTAGAGACCCGGTGCACAAAAATTTGTGCACTTGGGATGGGGGGAGGTGTTCCTCAGCCTTGCCTGTGCCCTCTCGCAGTATGGGACCCCTTAGGGGATGTCCACCTGCTGGCTTAGGCCTGCTCCCCAGGGGATCAGGCCTGTGCCCTCTCGCAGTCTGGGACCCCTTAGGGGATGTCCACCTGCTGGCTTAGGCCTGCTCCCCAGGGGATCAGGCCTAAGCTGGCAGTCAGACATCCCTCTGGCAGCCCGGGAGCCCTTGGGGAATGTCTGCTTGCCAGCGAGGAGCAGGCCTAGGCTGCAGTCAGATATCCTTAATGCTGCTGAGGAGGCGGTGGAGGCCTGCATTGAGTGTCTGCCCCTGGTGGTCAGTGTGTGTCATAGTGACCAGTCATTTCCAGTCGTTCTGCTGTTAGGGTCAATTTGCATATTACCCTTTTATTATATAGGATGTTGTCCTGATTTGATTTTAGTATCTAGATTATGTCGACCTCAAAGAATGAGTTGAGAACTAATCTTTCTTTACCCCTCTGAAAGGATTTATTTAAGACTGGAATGATCTGTTTCTTTAAAGTTTGATTGAACTTCTGTTCAACTTGTCTGGACTTAGTATTTTGGGGGGGGCATGTGGATTTAGTATTTTTTTGAGAGGTATGTATTCAGTTTTCTACATGGTTTTAGGATTTCTGTTTCTAGTTAGGTCCGTTTTTAGAAAGATTTTTTTTCTTTTTTTAAGAATCCATCTACTTTGAGTTCTTAAAGTATTTGGCATAAAGCTGTTTAAAGCATTCTTTTGTTATCTTAAATTTCTGCTAAGTAATCCTCACCCGAGGATATTTTTTCCATTGATTTCTAGAGAGAGTGAAAGGAAGGGAGAAGAGAGAAATGGAAGGGAGAGAGGAGGGGGAGAGAGAGACACATTAATGTTGCCTCCTACACACACTCTTATAGTTATGTGTAGGACAACCTGAAACCAAGGTATGTGCCCTTGACTGGGAATCAAACCCATAACCCTTTGGACCATGGGCTGACACACTAACCACTGAGCAACCAACTAGGGCCAAGGACAAGATCATAATAGGCCTTAAGAATAGCTGGAACCAGGGGCTTAGAATGCTACTAGTACCTTACTTTCTGTCACACTATCCAGGCAAAAAGACTTAGCTTTTTGTTATATTTAACTTATCTTTATAAAAACACCAAGAGCCTGGCTGATGTGGCTCAGGGGTTGAGCATCAGCCTATGAATCAGGAGTCACAGTTCATTCCAGGTCAGGCACATACCTGGTTTGTGGGCTCGATCCTCAGTGAAGGGCATGGAGGAGGCAGTCATTCGATGGTGTTACTTTCTCATGGATGTTTCTATCTCTCTATCCCTCTCCCTTCCTCTCTGAAATCAATAAAAAATATATTTTAAAAAATCAAGATGTTCAGTTTGGATTACTAAGACTCAACTATAAACTGTATATAAGACATAGACAAAATGATATAGGAAAACTAAAAATAAAGGGATAGATGAAGGTATACAAGGCAAAATGGAAACAAGAAAACAAGGGCTACTCTGTGAGCATTCTTTTCAGTAGCTTTTTCTCCCCTTCCTGATAACAAACTAATGAATAACCAATATTCCATATTATTGAGACTTCTTGAGGTTCCTGGAAGACTGATTTTGTGTTCATAATAGAATGGCAATTTTCTTTCTTCTCCTCCTCTCCTCTTTTTTCCTCTTTTTCTCCTTTCTCTTCCTTTTTTCCTTAGACTTTAACATCTTTGAAACTATGATGCATCTCTCATACCAAGAAGCACCTTACTATTGATGGTATTTCAAAATCAACGAAAAATTATTAACAACTTTTTTTGTTAATGGAACATAAAATAATGATGCATGTTGTATTCGATATATCATAGCTTTGATGAGATATACACTGTTATATACATACTAGAGGCCCGGTGCACGAAATTCATGTGTGTGTGTGTGGTGGGGGGATGTGTGTATGTGTGTGTGTCCCTCAGCCCAGCCTGCACCCTCTCCAATCTGGGATCCCTCTTGCAGTCCAGGACTGCTGGCTTCCAACTGCTTGCCTGCCTGCCTGCCTGCCTGCCCCTAACTGCTTCTGCCTGCCAGCCTGATCACCCCCTAACCACTCCCCTGCCAGCCTGATTGAAGCCTAACTGCTCCCCTACCAGCCTGGTCACCCCAATGGTCTCCCCTGCTGTCCCGGTCACCCTCAACTGCCCTCCCCTGCTGGCCATCTTGTGGTGGCCATCTTTGACCACATGGAGGTGGCCATCTTGTGTGTTGGAGTGATGGTCAATTTGCATATCACTTCTTTATTATATAAGACTAGAGGCCCAATGCACAAATTCATGCATGGGTGGGATCCCACTGGCCTGCCCCGATAGGGGCCTATCAGGAGCAGAGCCAGCTGGGGAGGGGCTGAGGGCGGTTGGTGGGCCAGCCCTGCCCTCTAGGTGAACTCCCGATTGAACTCTCGGTCGAAGGGATAATTTGCATGTCAGCCTTTTATTATATAGGATGATGACTCTTCATTTCATCCCATCCCCTGCTTGAAATGTCCCCCTTTTGGTTCTCATATCTTATGTTTATATCATTCAAGACCTTAAAGGAGGATATAACCTTTATTTTCTCACCCTGGATTCCCTTCTTCCAGCATATAGCACAATACTTTGTTGGACACAGGGTTATATTTCATTAACAATTAACATGTTAAGCGCCAAGCCTGTTTTGTGTTCCTTTCCGTATTGGTCACCGGTGACTGACATGGTACTTAATATGTTAAGGTAAGGGTGTAGGTATAATGAATCACAGCACAGGCTGTGATATGTTCATATTACTGACCAATATTTTAACTTCATGTGAAAGGAAATTAGTACCTGTATTAATTAAGATCATTTTGGATACACAGAACCCATTGCTTCCTGCCAATTGGAGAATTTCTTGGCTGGATGCTTAGTCATCTGATGATGTTCAAGAAGGAGTTTAACCAATGAAACAAAAAAGTAATTATAAAATATAAGCCACTATGAAGGAAATGAGATGAGTAATACAATAAAGAATTATAGGAAGTAGTATTTAGAAAGTGGTAAAAGGAGTCCTCATCAATGAGATGACATTTAGGCTGAGATTTGAAGTTTGAGTGGGAGTCATAAGTTCTTGAAGGGTCTGAGGAAAAAGCATTTCAGAAAGAGGAAAACAGCAAGCACAGAGTGGGAAAAACTTGCAGTTAAATGAAAGGATCATAGTTAGTTGGGGGAAATGTCACTTTAAAGTAAGAACGGCAGACTGGGGCTTTCCCTTAAATGCTAACATTTACTGAGCATTTGTGGTGTGCTTGGCACTGATCCAAGCACTTTGTGGGCAATATGAATTACTATGCCATACTGACTTCCTGGATGCTGAGAATTTGGTTTAATTTGAAGATGCACTGTTATGCAGTGCCATGATCCATTTTACATTTGTAAATATTATACTGACTACTTTGTATACACAGTTGATCAGAGGGGGACAGTGGAGGAGATAGAAATTAGTAGTAGTTTGATGGCATATACTAGTCGAGGTAAGAGACAAAGTTTTCTTGGACCGTGGTTCTAATGGTGGAGATGGCAGTGAACAGATTTAAGATATATTTTATATGTCTTCTGTTGATAGTTTGTGTAAAGGGAGAGGGCTGTGAGGGAGAGGAAAGAGTCAGACTGGAGAGAGTTAAAGAATTGGAGATATGTGTATAGATAATTTGTGACGTTATTTATCAGTAAAAGGGAACAGAACTGCTCTATTTCTATAAATTTTCAAGTGGCATTTCTGTATGTTGTCTCTTTTTAAAATTCTTGGACCCAGTTATATTTTTGTTCTAATCTGCCTCACCAGATCCCAGCACCTTTTTCTCATCCCACACTTGACAGATGCTTAGAGGAAGAAAGTAGTGTAAAAAGTAGGCTAGCATTCTCAGCAGTTCTACCCTTTTTTCATCAAAAAGTTCCTTGCTAAATCAGTCCTTGCTAGCTATATCAGAGCAAAATTATTTTGTTCTATATGTAACGATTTAACTCTTGAAGTCTGTCTGTGTTATGCAGGGTTAGGGGTGATAGGTACTATGTATTTTTAGTTAAATCTTAGTGTACCTTAAGAGGTAAAGGTAAGTATAGCTGAATTGCACATTCAGTTAATTATGTTCTCAATTGAAAGGAAGTGGTCAACTAAAAGATAAAACTGATTTTGTAACTGGAAGAAAAAGAACTTAGAAGAGATAGCTTTTTAGGAAAATGTTTCTTAAAAATATACAGGTTCTGGTTTTGAAGCCACCTTTGACTGCAGTTTTAAGTAGACAGGGTCTTTCCTCATTTTATGAAACTCTGGTTTTCCATTATCTTTTTTCCCCCAGCTCATGATAAGTTTTATTAATGTTTGCTAGTAATAGCCTCATTATACAATCAGTACTATCTTTTAATTACTGTCAGAAAAATGATTTAAGATCAGCTTTTTTGTTTTTATTAAATCTTTATTGTCCAGATTATTACAGTTGTTCTTCTCCCCCCCCCCATAGCTCCCTTCCACCAGGTTCTCACCCCACCCTCTGCCCTTACCCCCCACTGTCCTCATCCATAGGTGTGTGATTTTTGTCCAGTCTCTTACTGCACCCCCCACACCTCTTTCCCCCGAGAATTGTCAGTCAACTCCCTTTCTATGCCCCTGATTCTTTTATATTCAACAGTTTATTCTGTTCATGAGATTTTTTATTCACTTGATTTTTAGATTCACTTGTTGATAGATATGTATTTGTTGTTAAGAATACCTTTCAGCATTTCATATAATACTGGTTTGGTGGTGATGAACTCCTTTAGCTTTTTCTTGTCTGTGAAGCTCTTTATCTGACCTTCAATTCTGAATGATAGCTTTGCTGGGTAGAGTAATCTTAGCTATAGGTTCTTGCTATTCATCACTTTGAATATTTCTTGCCACTCTCTTCTGGCCTGCATGGTTTCTGTTGAGAAATAAGCTGACAGTCATGTGGGTACTCCCTTGTAGGTAATTAACTGTTTTTCTCTTGCTGCTTTTAAGGTTCTCTCTTTGTCTTTTGCCCTTGGCATTTTAATTATGATGTGTCTTGGTGTGTTCCTCCTTGGATTCCATTTCTTTGGGGTCTTCTGCGCTTCCTGGACTTGTAAGTCTATTTCTTTCACCAGGTAGGGGAAGTTTTCTGTCATTATTTCTTCAAATAGGTTTTCAATATCTTGCTCTCTCTCTTCTTCTGGCACCCCCATAATTCGGATGTTGTTATGCTTGAAGTTGTCCCAGGATTCCTTACACTGTCTTCATATTTTTTTATTCTTTTTTCTTTTTGCTTTTCCAGTTGGATGTTTTTTGTTTCTTCGTATTTAAAATCTTTGACTTGATTCTTGCAATCCTCTAGTCTGCTGTTAGATCTCTGTATATTATTCTTTATTCAGCCAGTGTATGGTTAATTTCTCGTTGGTCCTTTTTCATATCCTCGAGGATCTCACTAGATTTATCAAGAGTCTCACTAAATTTATCGGCGGTTTCTAGAAAATTCTTGAAAAACCTTATAACCGTGGTTTTGAACTCTATATCCAATACTTTGCTTTCCTCCATTTCTGTCATTTGTCACCTATTTCTTTGTCTCTGCATTTTGGCTGCTTCCATGTGTTGATAGAGTGGCTTTCTGTGCTATGTGTCCTATAGGGCCCAGTGGCTCAGCCTCCCCAATTACCTGAGGTGGACACTCTTAGTGCACCCCTTTGTGGGCTGTGTGCACAGTCTTGTAGTTAAGCCTTGCTTGTTGTAGGTATCACTGGGAGGAATTGACTTCGAGGCCAATTGGCTGTGAGAATCTGCTGGGTCTACGGTGGGAGAACTTCTGTGTTGGAGACACCCTTATGGGGCAAGACTTTCTTCAGTGGGGCTTTGGTGCTCACTGAGTCTGCCCCCTGAGTGTGTCCCTTATGGATCTGAGGAGTTGTTGTCTGGATGGTCCCACTCTGATCACTGGGTACTCTGGCTCTTGGATCTCTAAAGAGGTGCTAATTTAGCCTCTGCCTGAGGCTATCCAGCAGGAGCTACGGAGAGATATGCAGATTCCTCTTTGTTTGGGGTTTGGAGGTGCCCAGATGAGGCCCAGCTGCGAAGCAATGCAAGCTGCTGTGGGGCCTTGGGCCTTCTTTTGGATATTCTGGGTCTCTCTGACCTAGCTGCAGTTTGTTAGGTAATTTTAGATTGCAGAGGGCCAGGCCATTCATATGCAAAAGCCTGTGCGCTGCAGCAGGCTGCAGCTTGGGTGTGGCGAGGTTTCAGGGTGGAGCAAACAGCTATGGCTGATCCTCAGCCTAGCCCTAAGAGGCACAGGTCTCAGTGTCCCGTGGTAATTGCTGCAAGCACCTCTGAGAGAAAGCACCTCTTGAGTTCTGCCTGATGCCAGACAGTCCAGTTTCTCCCCGGATGATTCTGGGTTCCCAGAGACTCTCCTGGAACTGGAGTTCAGAGCCGTTGGGAGCTTGTGTCTCCCTCCTGATTGAAATAGACAACCACATCCTAAGTTGCCAGCCCTTTCCTTCTGCGCCTCCATATCTCTGCACTTTACTTTTGCACCTCCTTCTGAGTCTCAGTGTGCTTTTCTCTTTCCTTCTAGTTACAGAATTTTCACTCAGCCAGCCTTCCTGTGGTTCTGGGTGATGTCCATTTTGTCTTTTAGTTGTAATTTTGAAGTGGTTGTGCGAGGCACCAATTTCAAGTGTTTACCTGTGCCACCATCTTGTTTTCTCCCCATTATTATCTTTTAAGAATAAGTAAAGAAGCCACATATCAAAACAAAAGAAAGAATATTTTGGATAAGATGAGTAGGAAGATGAAATTAGTAAGGCAGAAACCTAAAATTAATGTCAGATAATAGATAAGGATCACAGACTACTGTTTAAATCAGGTGCTCTTTAATTTTTGATAGTTACAGAAACCTCTGAAATTCTGATGAAAGTTGAAGTTTGGCTTGGAAAGTGCACAAACACATATACATTCAGATTATTACATAATCTTAGGACATTGCTGAATCTGAAGAACCTGTGGGGGTATATGATACCATGATTGAGAACATGTGATCTAAATTGTAATCAAGCCTGAGGAATATGTTGGTGGAGAGCTTCGACATTCAAATTGTGACATTGTTCTCTTCTCAAATACCAATCTTTAGGATATTTTAGATAATTTATTGTTCATTTCAAATCTTTGGTCTGATAGTTAATAGAGCAAAGTGTTTTAGTTTTAGCTATTGAAAAATTACAGTACTCTGTTCTTAAAATATTCTAATTCAAAATGCCATAGTTGACACAGTTTTCAGAAATAAGGTAGTACAGTATTCAAGATACCCTAAACATACATTGCCTATTAATATTAATAAAGTTGAGCCCTAGCTGGTTTAGCCCAGTGGATAGAGCATCAGCCTGTGGACCAACGGGTCCTAGGTTCAGTTCTGGTTAAGGGCACATACCTTGCTTGCAGGCTCCTCCCTGGCCTGGGCCCTGGTCCGGGCTCATGCAGGAGCAAACCAGCCAACATCTCTCTCTCACATTGATGTTTCTCTCTTTTTCCTGCTCCCTTCCACTCTCCCTAAAAATCAGTGGGAAAACATCCTCGGGTGAGGATTAACAAAAACAAAAAAGTTCAACTGAAATATAAACAAATTTTAAATTTACTGACACCCAGGTTTATACAGAAGCTGAATATTTTTTTTAGCAGGTTAAAAAAAACCTGTTTGTTCTATGTACCTTTCCATGAATCTGTTTATAAATTAACTTTTATCACAAAACTTTAAAAACGAATTTTATTAGTCCTATGTTTATTTCACTGTTGTTAATGAAGTTGTACTTTGTTGCTATTCATTGCTCAGTGTGTAAGTGGAACATCTGAGCCAGTGGTACAAGTTAATAAGTTATAAATTGTTTCCTATTAGGCAAATTATGCCAGTTAGGAAAATCAATCCAAAATTCTTAGAATTTATTGTTGAGTAGGATTCAGTAGATGACCTACCTCTAAATCCTTTGACCATGCTCTGAGTCTAGGATTCCTTACATGTTTTCACTTATTTAACTTGACCAAATAAAAAGATTTAAAAAAATATATATTTCATTGATTTTTTACAGAGAGGAAGGGAGAGGGATAGAGAGTTAGAAACAACAATGAGAGAAAAACATTGATCAATTGCCTCCTGCACACCCCCTACTGGGGATATGCCCACAACCAAGGTACATGCCCTTGACCGGAATCGAACCTGGAACCTTTCAGTCTACAGGCTGACACTCTATCCACTGAGCCAAACCGGTTAGGGCCAAATAAAAAGATTTTTTTCTTCACTCTAAATCTTGATCAAGTTCCACATCATAAGAAATACTAAAAATCAAAGAGAGAAAATTCAAATATGAAATACTTTATGCTTGTAATACTTCTAATTTAATGTAGTGTTGACTTAACATGGTATTTTTATGAGTAAACAAATGATTTAAAACTATAAATTTAATTTCATTAAGGACTATTCAGGTTATCTATTTCTTCTCTTTTTTTAAATTGTATTTATTGTTGACAATATTACAGAGGTCCCCCTTGCAAGGAATTTACCTATTTTATCTGATTTGTTGAATATTCAACTTGTTTATAATATTCCCTTATTCTTTCTAATATCTGTAGACTCTATAATAATGATGCTTCTCTCATTCTTTTTTAAAAAATATATATTTTTTAAATTGATTTTTCACAGAGAGGAAGGGAGAGGGATAGAGAGTTAGAAACATCGACGAGAGAGAAACATCGATTAGCTGCCTCCTGCATACTCCCCACCAGGGATGTGCTTGCAACCAAGGTACATGCCCTTGACCGGAATCGAACCTGGGACCCTTGAGTCCGCAGTTCGATGCTCTATCCACTGAGCCAAACCGGTCAGGGCTCATTCTTGATATTTGGTCATTTATCTTTTTCTTAACTGATTAGTCTGGCTACAGGTTTATCAGTTTTATTAATCTTCTCAAAGAACCAGCTTTTGATTTCCGTTTCTATTTTCCTACTTTACACTTTCTGCTCTAATCTCTACTATTTCCTTTTTTTCCTTCTTTCTTTGCATACTTTGTCCCTTTAGTTTCTATAGGTGGAAGCTGAAGTCATTGATTTAGTGAAGGGTTAATAGTGGCACTATTGACATTTTGAGCTGGAGAACTTTTTATTGTGTGGGACTGTCCTATGTATTATAGGCTATTTAGTAGTATCCTTGACCACTACCCACTAGATGTCGATTACATCCCTTTTAGTTAAACCAAGTTTGTCTCCAGATATTGCCAAATATCCCCTGATGGGCACGATTGTCCCCAGCCGAGAACCATTGGTTTTGTGCTGTAAATTTGTATCATTTCACAAATTTTGATATATTGTGTTTTCATTCAGTTCAAAATATCTTCTAAGTTCCCTTTGTTTTCTATTTTCACCCATGGGCTGTTTTGAGGTATATTATTTAGTTTCCACATATTTGTTGATTTTAACTTCATTGTAGTTAGAGCTCAAACTTTGTATGACTTACATACTTTTGTTTTATTTATATTTTTAAAATCCTCACCCAAGGATATTTTTTTCACTTATTTTTTTAGACTAGAAGGGAGAGTGGGAGGCAGGAGAGAAATATCGATGTGAGAGAGCCACATCAATTGTGTGTCTCCCACATGTGCCTCAATAGGGGCTGGGGATTGAACCTGCAACCTAAGTATGTGTCCTTGACTGGGAATTAAACCCACAGTCCTTCTGTCTGCTGGCCAACTTCTGACCACTGAGAAAACTGGTCGGGGCTGAATCTTTCTAAATTTGAATCTTGTTTTATGGCCCAGAATATGGTATATTTTGGTTAAAGTTCCACATATACTTGAGAATAATGAGTATTCTGTTGTTATTGGGTAGAATGTCCTATAAATGTTAGTCAAGTCATGTTGGTTGATACTGTTTATATCCTTGCCGATTTTTTGCCCGCTTATTCTATTAATTATGGAGAGGGGGATGTATAGCCACTCCAGCTTTCTTTTGACTACTATATGGTATGTTTTTCCCCTATTCTTTTACTTTTAGCCTATTTGTGTCTTTATGTTTAAAGTGGGTTTATTGTAGGAGGCATATAGTTGTATCTTGCTTTTTATCCAGTCTGATGAAGAACTAGCTGGTCTGTTTGGGGTGCTAGTGTCATTGCTAACTGTTCTGTCTTTGCTAATAAGTCCATTTGTGATCTCACTAGGGGAACAGGTAGTGACATATAGGACCATAGTAGACAGAGTGGAGGACTGGTGAATACTGTATGTTTCCCTCTGCCCACCGGGGACTAGGCCTGGGCACATGAAGGCAGGCTAACCTTTGGGGACCCTGGAGGGAGCCAATAACTGTGCCAGGAGAGATGGGACTTTCGGAATCTGACTTACACTGTTACCGACCAATCAGGACATTCACTGGCTTAGCATTCTGTTGAACCAGATATTAAACTACTAGTTGTTGGACTGTGGAAGGTCAGGGGCAAATCCTAGGAGAAAGGCTCAGCACTGTGGCTGTTTACTGTCTAGAATGTAAACATTTGTAAAAATTTAATCACTGGAATGGTTATACTAGGGGCCCGGTGCACAAAAATTTGTGCACTCGGGGTGCAGGGAGTCCCTCAGCCCGGCCTGTGCTCTCTGACAGTCTGGGACCCCTCAGTGGATGTCTTATGATGGCCCCAGTCTGCCAGGCGCCTTTTGTGTGTGTGTGTGTGTGTGTGTGTGTGTGTGTGTGTGTGTGTCACCACTGGGGACCTGCCCCCAGCCGCATCTGAGGCTCGGAGCAGTCCTCCTGTGTGTGTCTACCTTCTGGGGGCCTGCCCCCAGGCACACCGTGGAGGCTTGGAGCAGGCATCCCCTCTATGTTGATCTCTCAGACTCTTGCCCTCCCCTGCATGTTGTTCTCTTTTTTGAGCTGTGACCAGGGCTGGGTGCGGCCTGCCTCCCAAGCTTGCCTACTGCCCATCTTCTTCCAGCCACCAGAAAGCAGGGAAAACCCTGCCTCATGGTCAGGCCAGCCTTTTCCTGCTCCCTGATCCCCAGAAGGGACCTGGGAAGCCACCAAGCAGGCTGCCAACTCTTTCCCACTCACCCGTCCCCTGCTGCCTTCCTTTCCCACTTCCCGGTGCCGCTAAGGGGTCTGGGGAGCTGCCAAGCAGGACCCCGGCCCCTGCAGCCTT
>PVJC01008216.1:0-49089 GCA_004026665.1 Murina feae | reverse complement strand
GCCAAGGGGTCTGGGAGCTGCCAAGCAGGACCCCGGCCCCTGCAGCCTTGCTTTCCCGCTCCACTATGTCCCTCAAAGGGCCTGGGCAGCCACCAAGCAGGCCGAGACCCCCCCCGCCTGCCACCTTTTACCCGCTTCCCAGTGCCCTCCAACCCTGCCTCCTCTTTCCCATCACGGGTCCTGGGTCCTGCGCTGTCCCGCCCTGCAGCCGCTCTGTGCACTCGGGAGGTCCCTCAGCCTGGCCTGTGCCCTCTCTCAGTCTGGGACCCCTCGGGGGATGTCCCACCTGCTGGCGTGCCTGACCAGCCTGGGTGAGGGGCTTTCAGGCTGCCCACAGCTCCCATTGCCCAACGTCCCAGCAAGGCTGGCTGGACGCAGGTTCCTGGAGTTTTTTCTCCTATAATTGATACTGTTCCTTGAAGGCCTGGGGTTATCTTCTATAATTGATACACTTTTCCTTTAAGGCGGCCTTCTAACTGAAGCCTCCTCTTTGTTTCACCTCACAGCGTCTATAATGAAACAATTGTTACTTTTACTGGTTAGGCCTAAGCTGCTCTTTCCTTCAGCTCCGGAGGATTCTATGATTGTTACATTGTTTCAAATGTTTCAAAGCTGTGTTTTGCTAGAGGCAGTTTAATCGGAGCTGAGCTGAAGGGCGCAGCTTCACTTTCGCTCCTGCCGCAATGAAAAGGGCTGTTTACTCAGGTCCGTGAGTGGCGGCCGCCATGTTGGCTGGGCTAATTTGCATACAGCCACTCCGATTGGCTGATGGGCGTGGCTTACCCGTCTCGGAGAAATGGTTAATTTTAATATTTCGCTTTTATAGATTGTCCCATGCTTAGCACAGAGTCTTAGTCAGAGAATTTTCTACTTCATTTATTTTCTTATCCTAGTAGAGTATACAGATTGCAAGAATATTTATAATTGTGTTGTTTGATGTTGCTAAAAATATTTTACTTTGCTATACTCTTGATCATAAGAGATATATTCAATGTATGCAGGAAAGTGTCTGATTGGGTTGAGCTTTATTTTGGTGGAGGAGGGAGTAATGTGAGCATTTACTATTGATATAAAGAAATTAAAGACAGCTGGGAATTGAGGGATCACAGAAGCTCCTAGATTTTCTGATTTGGTAAAAACATGATTCCTAACCTCTGCCCTCTGATTCTAAGTAATTGGAAAATGCAAGGAAGAAAAATTAAAATCCTACATGAAATCACAAAAGGGATAGAATCCTAGATACAAGGTGACTTCTGCCTGGGTCTTATGGCCAAAATAGCAGAGTCATCCCGCTTTCAGAGAGCGGATTTGCAGACTGATCAGGATACCATGTTCCTTGGGGGCTGGGTGGGCCCACGGAAGAGCTGCAGGGCAGAAGCTGAACTCAGAGGGGTCTAGGCTAATTTGCTATGAGACTTCCAGGACTGAAAGGTGTCTCACCTACCCTCACACCTGCAAGAGCCACTGTGGTCTTGAGAGGGAGCAACTGTGACTGATAGCAACAGGGACAAGAAGCTCAGCTCCTGCTACAGACTCAGAAATGCCATGGACAATGGGTGTGACAAACAGCAATTGAGGACTTTTGCTTCAGATGGAAGCAAGTGTGAATGACTTGCAGATTCAACTAAGTGGCAAGAAGTTTCTTGGTATTCTAAAATGCCAAGGGTATTGTTTCTTAATAATTGGAGTGGAGAAACAATAAGAAGAGAAAATGAGAACAAATGAGCTTGAGTTGCTGCCAATCTGGTCAGCAGGAGCTTTCTGATATTTATTTGGGTCACCATGGGGAGGCCATATTTTGTACCCCTCAGCATAACAAGAGGCATCCAGGCTAACAGGTTGCAAATAAACATTGATGATGTACACTATAAACCCATCACACTGTGTCTCAAGATTCCTGGGAACCCAGAAAGATAAACTCACCAGAAGTCTAAATAAACAAAGATATGATGATGTCAATGGAGTTAATTGAATAAACTATGTGATGGGAAAACAAGAAGTGAGAACCAAGATTTCCTGAAGGTATTATTGAGTTTTACGGCATTCTTAGGACATTGAGATTATTTACCAAACAATCCTAAGTATTACAAATCTGTCTTCTTGCACGCTTGCATATAATGCTAGAATTTTCCTGGGAGTCAGATCCTATGATTTTTAGCCCTCTCAGTATACCCTTGGGGTCCTCACTGTCCATAGATAGTCTTGCCCACTACTTTGTTGGAAAGCAGAAGTTCTCTATGAGCTTCCTTCTCTTCCTAGTGTGCTCTAGCCTGTGGTAGATAGCCATTCTTCTTTGACATGGCGACACTAGTCAATAGCACTTGGCAGCCATGATCTCTTTCTTTGTTTTCCAGGTGTTTTTACTGCCACTCTCGCTGCTTCTTGTACCATCTAGCTCTTCTCTCCCAGCAATTCCAGTGGCACAACTTTCCAGGATTCCTTTACTGAACAATTTTTCTTCCCACTCAACACACTTTGGCTGGGTTATTGAATTTCTCATAATAACCAATTACCATTTTTGTGCTGATGATTTCCATATTTATTTATATTTAAGGCCTACATCTCTCCATCCCACATCCCCTGTGCTGCAATTTGCTCCAATGGTACCAAATTATTGTAACAGGGGGCCCAAGATCTGCACATGCTGCTTTCTTCAACTAGAATCTCTTATTCTCCTTTTCTGTTTCCCTCCCTTTGTCCACCTAACTCTTATTTCTAAGAAGATTTCTTCAACCTCATTCCTATGAGTCACCTACCTCTTCTATTACAATTCTTAGAACACTGTGAGAGCACTCATTACTGTGTGCTCATGACTTGTGTCCCTCACCAGCTGCTAAGCTTGTAAGGGACTAGCATATGTCCAGTAACTAGAACAATGTCTCATTCACAGGTGACATAATAAATATATAAATAAATAATATATACAAAATAATAAATAAGTTAATAAACAAACTTACTAGTTAAGAGACTTTTGCCCAGGCCTTGGAATTCAGTCCAAGGTTCATGTATGTATAAAACAGGGAAAATAATACTTTCTGATACTAAAAATATTATTGTGCATAGATATGGAGTAAAATATGGGAAAGCTATGTTTGCCTTCATAGGAAATGAGATTTTCTCATATCCTCATGGTTTGTGATGACACCATCATTTTCAAATGTCTCAATTTTGAGGCCAACCAGCCAAGTAGTGCAAAATTAGATCATAGAATTATTCAATAATAAACTTTCAATTTATGTTTTTCTAGGATATTAATTGATTGGTAATCTGAAATGCTATGCCCTACAAATCGTAGTAGAAACAATCCTCCATGTGAATAATTATTGGTTATTTTTCTTTATAAATGATTGTAAAAGTGATATTAGGTTTTATTAGAGAAAATCAGTTTTGTTTAAAGAAAATCTAAATCTATTAGAACTGGAACTCTAAAAGGAATAAATTTTATGTTCACCAAATTATATGTATTTTATGATGTGGTTATCTTGAGATACTTTATAATTATTTGCAGTTTAAATTTAATAAACCATGAATCTTGGTTCATAAACTTTACAACTTATTCTTTTGGCCTTTCTAGAAATCAGTTGTTTGCACATGTTACAATCTTTGCATGTTATGTCTTCATTTTTTTTCCACTAAAATATTCTATGAAAAAGAGAATATGTAAAACTAAAATCATATACTAAAAAATTGGATTAGTAAATGCTGTATTATTTGTTATAAAAATAGAAAAATGTAAATGTATTCTTATAAATTTTTAATTGAGCAGTTAAGATTATTGAGCAAGATATGGCTCCTTTCCTGCTAGCATTTATTAAGAAAAATCAACTTTGGTGATCTTATGGAGTTCACAATTTATCAAGAAAAACAAACCTATTTTTAACTAACTGTAAGTCAAATTATATTATAGAAAATCTATAATAAATAAAGTAATTTGGAGAGAAAAAGTATTACTTAGTTCTTCCTGGGGGAACTGGAGAAGTTTTAAGAAGCAACCATTTTTTAAATGATTTCTGAAGGAAGAATATGAGAATTGGAAACAGGCAGAAGAGTATTTCAGATATAGGATATTTCTAGAACTAAAGTATGAGGTTTTAAACAGATGTGATGTTTATAATAATGACAAACAGAGCAGTAGTTCTCAAACTTTAGAGTGCACGAGGATCATATGCTGGCTTGTTAAACCCCAGATAGCTGATTAAGTAGGTGTAGGGTAGGGCCTCAAAATTTGCATTTCTAACAACTTCCCAAGTGATGAGGATATGACTATTTTGGTTAGACATTCACTGCACTTGATAAAAATTGGCATTGTCTAGTGAATTTTAGAAGAAATATATATATATTTGAGCCAATTAGAAAGATAGTGGCTATCCAGCTTGTTTTAGCTAACGTGGAAAGGCAGGGTTGAGAGGGTTGAGTGTGTATTTTATAAAAGACTAGCATTGGAGAACCTGGAAGCGATTGAAACGAATCCTTCCTAGATAATAAAAGGGATTAGATGGGAGAGCCATCAGGTATACACAGCTGACATGGAATACCTGATGACTTCTTGACTTTAGAAAATAGAGAGTCGTTTTTGTGAGCCTGACCATTGGGATTTTGCCTGGGGGTGTGGCCATTCACTAAATTAGGCAATTCAGGAGCAGGCACACATCTGGACTGTAGTATACAGCAAGGGAAGGGGACTGAGAATGTGCTAGGATTGATTTTAATATGCTGCTGCTGCACACCCAAGGACTGAGGTCAAGAAATTATTAGTAAACTTAGGTTTGATATTAGAAGAGTTGGAAGGAGAGGATTGATGGATGTTCATATTGGGAATAAGGGAAGTCAGGAAATGGTGAAATTTCTCAGAAAAAGAATACTGTGAGCAGGAAGAGGGGAGAACTATAAAAATAAAAGTTTCACAATCTGGAACTTTAAAATGTTGATAAATTATATCAACACAACATTTAGAAATAAAACAAACTTCCCTGTGTTTCCTATTCATAAAATGTGGGAAATTTTCCTGAAATCTGGCATCAATATACTTCTTGCTGCTTACCCTATTGAATGCAAATAGGTTATTCTGAGTGTTTGTGGACTTGCACTAATGCATTCAAGAGCTAAGGTACACAAGTAAAATATTTTAGCTGAGGTTAGAGAGGTTAAGAGGCCAGGCATGAGAGGTGTTTTTTTTTTTAATCCTCACCCCAAAATATGTTTATTTATTTGAGAGAGAGAGAGAGGAAGGGGGGAGAGAGAAACATTGATGTACAAGAGAAACATTGCTCAGTTGCCTCCCAGATGTGCCGTGACCAGGGATTGAACCTGAAACCTAGGTATGTGCCCTGACTGGGGATAGAATCCACAACCTTTTAGTGTACAGGACGATACTCCAACCAGCTGAGCCACATGGCAAGGCTTCATGAGGCTTTTTATAAGTTATTCCAAGGTATAAAACTTTAAATGGTTTTAAGCTGAGGGTGATATCTGGAAACATTTGTTTGACAAGATTACTTTTGCTTAAGAAGAGGAGAATTGGCCTGGCATGGCAGTTGGAGGCAGGGAGATAGATCTGGCCTGGCCTGCATTGGTGAAAGTGGGGATGGAATGAACTGAAGAGGTGCTAGAGATGTGTGTGCTTGACTACCTAGCATGTGAGTGCATTTGAGATGTGGAGAAAGTGAAATGTTAGAAATAGCTTCGGAGTTTCTTATTTGAAGTGTCAGATGGAGACGGTCTGGTTATTGCAGGTGGGTGCAGGGACAGAACTCAGAATTAATATGAAATGTCCAATATGTCTTTTAAATCTCAATGGAAAGAATTCACATTAAATCAGTACTATAAAATAAAATGGGAAAATTAAAAAACACACAGGCAAACTCAGGCATAGACTTAAGTATATATTTTTATTTTCATATATTTCAATGGATAGTAAAACTCAATAATTACTTGTTCTCTTTTACCTACTTCACTTTTCAGGAATTGTGGGGAACATGGTGGTTTTGATTAATCTGAGAGTTTTTACAGCCAGTCTACATATGCATAGTATAAAAAAATAATATAAAAGACTAAAGCTAAAATCAAACCCTAGGATTTGTTTAGTTTTAATTGATGATTTAAAAATGTCCAAATGAATGACCATCTGATCCCTTCAGGAAGCCTGATAATAACACGGGAGAATTATTCACTCAGAACGAAAGCTCCAGAATGCATTCAGAGCAGTTGGAAGCAGATACAATTACATCACGTGAAGTTCTTTTATGACTGCTGGAGTTGCTCTGAGGTAAAAGAGAAAATGCAGAAACTTGGGACTCCAGATGGCAGGAGATCTATTTTTAGACCAATAGAAACTTATATTTGGTTGGGGCACTTAATAGGATGAGTAGCAGAAATGTGTTGAAAAAGTTATTTATACCTGTATTTGAAAGAGTTCAGCATGGAGCAGATGGGAGCAGGTGCCACAGAAACAGCCTAGGTCAGCCAGCAAGCAGAATCAAAAAGGGACAAGAACAAATATTTTAGCGACAACTTACTTTGAAATGTTGGCTTTCTCCAATCCTTGCTGAGATATTTAAAAGTAAAAAAAAAAGTGGAAACAACTAATATAGAGGAACTTTTATTCTGTGCTGGAAAAGAAACAAATTTTAATATAAGTCAATTACTTAGAATGTAAGACATTTTCCCAAGGGGAATTTCTTTTAAAGTTACAATGATGGTTAGATTTTCAGGTTACTCAACAAAATGCTCCTTTAATAACAGCTGATCTATTTTGGTATAAGACCGAAGCGAGGTTCCTAGAAGCAAGAGATCTTGGGGGAGATGAGGAGGAGAAAGAGGAAGAGAAAAAAGGAAAAGTCCTTTTGCTCTCCTCCATGCAATTTTTTTGAAATAGGAAAACTTAAAACCATCTCAGCTTCCAGAACCACTCTCCATAACCATGAGAATAGCCTCAAACAGCCTCAAGACTCTGTGACCCCCCCTCAAGTCTGCCCTTTTTACCTGTTCCAGCAGGTTTAGGCATTGCTTCTCTCTGTCATTGTCTGAGCAACAAGAGAGAGCCCCCACAGGGACACTGATAGTGCTGAGAACACCTGAGATTTGAAATCATATCTGGGTGCAGCTCTTGGATGTAATTCATACTAAATTTAGCATCTTGGTTCCAAATCAAGCTCTCTGATTCTGTTTAGACATCAAAAACAATGTTGTGAATAATTTTAACATCACAGAATTAGGCTGAAAACTTAATGGGGAAAAGATGTAGAAGTGCATTGTGAACTGGAAATGGCAGGATGCAAAACTTCATAATGTTGTTAGTGTTACCTTATTTTATATATATATATATATATATATATATTTAATCGATTTTTTACAGAGAGGAAGGGAAAGGGATAGAGAGCTAGAAACAACGATGAGAAAGAAACATCAATCAGCTGCCTCCTGCACACCCCCTACTGGGGATGTGCCCGCAACCAAGGTACATGCCCTTGACCGGAATCGAACCTGGGACCCTTCAGTCCGCAGGCCAACGCTCTATCCACTGAGCCAAACTGGTCATTGCTCATTATATATTTTTTAAAAAATTGAATGAGCTAAATTACCTAAATGTATAAATCTCTAAAAAGCCTCCTCTCAAGGCTTAAAAGCATGGGGTTGCTTAAAACTTTAGGAAATAAAATTAAGTAAAGTTAAAAAAAAAAAAGTTAGAATGTATTTTTAGCTATTCAGAACCTGCCAGGAGCTATACCACTGTGGCTACTAAATTTCTCCATGCATAAAATTGGACCGGCTGTACCTGCTCCTTTGCTTACCTGCCAACATCATGAGGAACAGTTTGTAAATGTTTGTGGCAGTACTTGGCACCCTTAAGCGTCACCGTGCTGTGTTATTGTTAGTGTTCAAGTTCCTATGACTTCCCGCTTAAAATCAGCTGTCTAAGAAATCAAATCAAATAAAAAATAACTTATTCCACTTTAGGTATTATAAAAATTTATATTTTCAGTTTGAGAGTATATAATTATTACAACGTGTTTCTGATGGTTTAAGACTTACTTATATGACTTAGCCCTATACCCAGGGGCAGGGATGTCATCACGCTGGGCATGTACACATTATGCTTCTGCTCAGTCAAGAGCTTCAAGTCCGGTCTCACAGCACCAGGGACCCTTCACTTCCATTCTTCCTGGTATCTTCCGTTATCTTAAGAAAGAGAAATGGGAAAATGATGGCATGCTTAGGAAAACCTGGTTTCTTGTGGGAAAACAGAACATCCAAACTGGTTTGTGAGCTAATGGAACCAAAAAAATGAAGAGAGTGATTTTCCAAGATCACTTCAAGTCTGTTTTAAAGCTAAGTTGAAACAGGAAGGAAGCTGCAATTTCAAACAGGGCTTTAAAGCTAAGGATCCAATCCAAACTCTATTACTAAGCAGATCCTATTGTGATGGTAATGACATGTTGCATGGGAAGTAGTGGTTTTACTTGGAAAGGAGAGAGAAAGAAACTTGCCATGATTGATGTACCATATGAGAATCAAACCGCAAAATCACTAACTTGCTGACTGTCCAACTGAGTGGAATTGGGTTGCTTATTTTCCTAAGAATTCCAAGTTTTGTATATATGTGTGTGTTTGTGGGACGGCTTCGTAAACTGAACAGTTTTCTTTGGGAGGAGGGTTGTTATAGTTAACATTAGAGTCAATCTCTGTGGGGTTTTGGTGGGTCGCTAATCTGAATTAGAATTGTCCACTCACCAGCCCAACGTAAGACCACCCAGGTGGCCTTCCTTCACTAACTTTTAGCAATCGGCTACTGAAGATAGCTAATGGGAGATTATATGTCACCAATCCAAGTGTTTCACAATTTGACTTGGGATCCAAAGGAAATAAACTTGAAGCTCCATTATTTTCAGAGGTTTTATAAGAATCATCAAGAGAATTGAATATCTTTTTTATATATTTCGTGTTCATTTTAACCTTTCCAAGCAAATTAAGTAGGAACACATTTGAATGTGAGCCATAAGCAGTAGCGAATGCTGCAGGGTGCTCCCAGACATCCTTTCTGAGTGAAATGGGGCTAGAAGGTGCCAGTGTTTTTCAAAAGAAGCATCACCACCACCAGTGGGATTAGGAGAGAAGTATAAACTCGATGGATTTCTCAATCCAGTAGGGTTGAATTTTATCAGATACTTTAAGTTTCTGGTAAAATTAAAGAGCCTTCAGAGAAAAAAAAAGTCGAGATTGCATTTTACTTTCTGAGGAAAATGGCTAGGCTTTTACTGAAAATAAAGATTACTAAACATAAAAGAGCTTCTCTTTCCAAAAGAGGGACTTAAAATCAGATCTAAGACTCTTTCAACTTTTTCCAAAATTCTTAAGAATTCACTTTTCTTCATCAGCTCTGAAAGAACAGTTTTGTTCTGTTTTTCTTTTTTCAGAATACACTCGTCTAGACTTTTCTGATACATCATAACAATTTATTTCAAAACAATTAAAAGCAGGTAGACACCAATATAATGGATTATAGTGGATAAAAAAATTAAGAAGTCTTTTAAAATCTAACATGTCTCTTTTAAGTTATTTTAGAGGCATGAAAGAAACAGTTACTAGAGAGCTTGCTATTTAGTATTTAATGAAACACAGCAATCATCTTGAATTTTTCAATTTTCTGTTAATACATTTTGAATTTAAAAAAATACTTCATAGTTTAGATCATCCTTCACAATCAAGGTTCCTCATCTGAATCACAGAATACAGATACTGAGTTTAGTGACAATCTTATCAATTTTATAAAAAATGGCACATATTAATACTGTTCTCCATCACAGGAAAGAAGTTAATTTATTACATACATGCATGACTTTTAGGACTTAATGCTTATTAATTTTCTCTTGGTGAAAACAACATTCTATCATAAGATCTTGAGGACCCATTATTATTGACTATGTCCTTCTCTTCTCTGCCTTTTTTTTTTTTTATAGTAAAACACTTAATCTTTACATCTACAACCTATGACAGAAGAAAGGAGTGACATGTTGGGAGCACTTTAGTCACTGTACTCTACCACCTCTCCTACCCTTAGTGTAAAATGTCCCCCTCCCTGAAAAATTTTAATATATCAAGATTCTTTTATATAAACTATTTTTGGGGTCATTTTCATGTGAAGTTCCTGTGATCTACCAGTCACTTCTAATGATTGGATAATTTCACCTCAAGCAATGAACTTTGCCAAGTTGCAAGAAACTAAAATCCTGTCTCTTCTGTAATCGGCAAATTGTGAGAACAAATAATTTATTAGTCATGGTTTTCTGACACTGCTGAGTTAAATCAGCCCAATCACAAATAATTCATTGTTGTTTATTCTTCTACAATATTAATAGTTAACTCCAAGAGAACACTTTCATACTACTGACAGATTGTATCCCTGTAAAACATTTCTTGGTTGATGAATGTCAGTTTTGGCCATTAGAGTTCTTTTTGGGAAAGAAAGCTAAGCAAGCTTTAACAAGAAATCTATTGATCCTTGAACTATGAGTCGAATAAAACATATTTGCTTAAGAACCAAAATGTGAAGAGGGCAGAACTAAGAATAAAGAAGATGGTGTTTAAATCAGAGGAATATTATGCTAAGTGAAATAAGCCAGTCAGAGAAAGACAAGTACCATATGATTTCATTCATATGTGGAATTTAATGAATGAACTGAACTAACAAGCAAAATAGAGACAGACTCATAGATAAAGAGCAGGCACTCAGCTCTGGTGGGTGGAGGGTGTTGGGGGGATGTGGAGGGATTGAGTAAAAATAGAGAAAAAAAAAGAGAGAACTCATGGATACTGACAACAGTGTGGTGATTGCAGGGCCGTAGGGTCGGTGAGGGGGTGGGTGGAGATGAAAGAGAGTATGGGGGGATAAATGGTGATAGCAAAAATAAAGAAAAAAGAGTAAAATAGATAAATCAGAAGAATACTTTTATTTAATACTAGAGGCCCAGTGCACAAAAATTTGTGCACTTGGTGGTGGGGGGGGGTCCCTCTGCCTGGCCTGTGCCCTCTTGAACCCCTTCAGGGATGTCCACCTGCTGGCTTAGGCCCACTACCCGGGCTATCAGGCCTAAGATGGCAGTCAGATATCCCTCTGGCAGCCCGGGAGCCCTCAGGGGATGTCCCCTTGCCAGCAGAGAGCAGGCCTAAGCATTAGGGAGCAGCCCTCGAGTGATGTCCACTTGCCAGCGGGAAGCAGGCCTAAGCTGCAGTCGGGCATCCTTAGTGATGCTGAGGAGGCAGGAGAGGCTCCCACAACCACTGCTGTACTGGCAGCCTTCTGGCTTGTGGCTGAGCAGAGCTCCCTCTGTGGGAGTGCCCTGACCACCAGGGGCAGCTCCTGCATTGAGCATCTGCCCCTGGTGGTCAGTGTGTGTCATAGTGACCAGTCATTTCCAGTTGTTCTGCTGTTAGGGTCAATTTGCATATTACCCTTTTATTATATAGTATTCTATTGTGAATAGGTTTGTCCATAGACGAACAAAAGTGTTTGTCATGTAGTTGATTTGGGGATATACATAACAAAAGAAAATATTATAAGGAAAATTCTAACTTGGCTTCTATTTCATAGGACACTGGGTTAGATGAGCTAAAGCAGCGCTTTAAGGGATGGGGTATGGTGGGAGGTGGAAAACAATTCCCTATGTTAAATCTGGAGTAAGAGAAAGGCTATGAATCACACTTTTATAATATCTGAGGATATTGTTCCAAGAATGTGTGTGTTCTCCTTGGAAAACTAACCTCCAGAGTCAATTTGAAAAGAATCAGTTAGGAAATCCAGAGGTTAAAATCCCAACTTCATTTCCATGCAAATTCTATTGGAAAGCTTTGTGGATTTTCCATAGCAATGAATTTCATAACCTTCCCTGTATTCACAAAAGGGGAAATCTCAACAAGTTCAGAAGTTTGAGTTGCCTGAGTTTATCAAAGATTTGAATGCTTTACAAAATTGCCAAATCTTCTCTTCCTATCAGATTAAATAATAGGGAAAGAAACCAATAACATGCACTTTTCCAAGTAAAATTCTCACTCATTACAAAGGCAAAAATCTTCCTATACTATGAAAAAGAATTAGTTAAGTGAAAGACACTTTAACTGCAGGTAACCTTCCAATGACTGTGTACCAAATAATTTCTTTCATGAAGATCTGTTGCTGTCCTACAAATGTAGTCCTATATTCTACATGGAAGGGAATAAGATGCCTAATAAATTCTTCTCAGGGATTCAGATTCAAGAAATCTTTGTATAGTTGAACTTTCTAATCTAGACAAAATAGTAGAGACATGAAGAGAGAATTAAGGAGGGCACTAGACAAATGACTTGACTTTCTAAGACACTGTGTAATCACACACTCTTCCCATTAGAGAATGAGCCAGGCTAAGCAGAAGCTGTAGATGACTTCAGGTCATTGAGAGGTCAAAAGAGAAAAAAGGTGTGAAGGAGGTAGTGAAAGAAGAGAGATTAAGATGCAAACAAGTAAGATGATGATTATATGAACAATACACTTTCATTTTACATAGAAATGTATAGTTAAAATTTAAGCAAACATATATTTAAAAATTACTTTCATAAGCTTGTTTTGTTTCATTTAATTTAAGACTTTGGCAAATAAATAAATAAATAAACAAAGAAATGCATCTAATTGCATAACTGTGCTTATATCCAATGTTACTCTAAAGTCAGTGTTATCCACGACTCAGAGCTATTTGGCAAATGCATTTATAGCTTCAGAAAACATATAAAGAAATAAATATTTGGTGTTAAGCTTGGTGTTTTCCTAGCTGGGTAGCTCAGCTGGTTAGTTAGAGGATCTTCTAGGTACATCGAGGTTACTGACTGGATCTCCAGTCAAAGCACATACAAGAATCAACTAATGAATGCATGTATAAGTGAAATAACAAATAAATCTGTCTCTCTCAAATCAATAAACTAAACTAATAATATTAACTATTGTTGTTATAAAAAATAGATGACATGATCTAAAAAATATAACTCTCTAATTATGTTCATTATGTAGATTCATATTCAGGCTTTAATTAAAAATGATTTACATTAGAAACAGGCTGTTAGAGTCAGAGTCATAGAGCTCAATGGGACTTTGAAGTTTATGAAGTACCTATAGCCTTAGAAAGAACCCTGTTTGGCCCTAACCGGTTTGGCTCAGTGGATATAGCATTGGCCTGCGGACTGAAGGGTCCCAGGTTTGATTCTGGTCAAGGGCATGTACCTTGGTTGTGGGCACATCCCCATTAGGAGGTGTGCAGGAGGCAGCTGATCAGTGTTTCTGACTCTCTCTCTCTCTCCCTTCCTCTCTATAAAAAAATCTATAAAATATATTTTAAAAAAAGAAAGAACACTGTTTGATCTCATATGATTTCTTTTCTCTAAAAGGCTATACTGAAAGGATTACTATTTTAAGAAGCACAGGTATTCAGTTTATGAAAATTATTTATGCAGTGTTAATTTATAGATTTCATCTTCCACCACCACAAAAAATAAGTTATTCAAAATTAGGGTAACAGAGCATGACAAAAAGCCAAATTTTGTTCTTTAACCTTGCATTTACTAGAACCTTTAGGTTGATAATATGGTAACAATTAAGAATTCAATGACTTTGTTTTCCTTTTAACTGGCAGAACCAGGAGTAAGGCTGGAAATCTGAAATGTAGCAGAAACAACAGAGAATGTTTGGAAAGTAAATTCCTAAAAAATATTAACTTTGAAAATAAAATCCATATTGTGGGTATATTACTGGAGTCCTTAATATTGTATATGAATTTGCTTAAAATGGAGTGTTTCATTACAAATTACTAATAATCCCAAAATATGAATTAATAAGACTGTTTCTTGCCTAACTTTATTCAAAGCCTTAAAACTTAAATATCTGGAGTCTGATATTTTTGGCCTTTTAAAATGAACAGTTCAGAATTTTACTCCTGTCCAGGGAATTAGTTTGTATCAGACACCAGTCCTACTGCTGAGAACTACTAGAAGAACTGGATGAAGTAGTGTGAAAACAGATGTTTGAAGAATCATATAGCTTTTAAAATAAGAAGACTTGGGGTAGCAATACCCTAAGGAAGGGACACTTGGGGAGGTGAGCACAACAGTCAGTGTTGCTTTCCCCCTTAAGGCATTTGCTGATTCCCAACTGATAGGCTAAGAGATGGAAAACTACCAGAAGCAGGCTGACCAGTGTGGGCAGTCCAAATTGTAATTCAAGCCCAGCCGGTTTGCTCAGTGGCTTGAGCATCAACCTATGAACCAGGAGGTCATGGTTTGATTCCAGTCAAGGCACATGCTCCATTCCTGGTAGGGGGTGTGCAGTAGCCGGCCAGTCAATGGTTCTCTTTGTTAACATAAGACACATTCAAACCTGTAGAGCCCTAACCGGTTTGGCTCAGTGGATAGAGCGTTGGCCTGCGGACTGAAAGGTCCTGGGTTCAATTCTGGTCAAGGGCATGTACCTTGGTTGTGGGCACATCCCCAGTAGGAGGTGTGCAGGAGGCAGCTGATCGATATTTCTAACTCTCTATCTCTCTCTCTCTGCCTCTCTGTAAAAAATCAATAAAATATATTTAAAAAAAAAACCTGTAGAGAATTTTTGTGAGTTTATTTAAGCCAAATGTGGATAATTGCTTGGAAGCAGAAACTCAACGAATTAAGAGAATACTCCAGAGAATGGTGGTTTTTCACCAATTCTTATATGTTGCAATCAAAGGAGGAGATACAAGTGGGTTACAAGAAACCCATTGGTGATAGATTAGGGAGGCGGGAGAATGGGAGAGGAAAGTAAAAGCAGCGGTGGGGGGTGCGAGGGTTGTGAATCTTTGGGACTGGATAAAAAAGTAAAATGCTAGACATATGCTTCTTTTTACATAGGAGGGTACAGGAGCGTTAGTAGTCAATAATCAACGTAATAACAATAACAATGAGGGAACTTGTAGCCCTGGTACCATCTGTTGTGTCCTGAGGGGTCCAGAAAAGGGAAATTACAAGGTACCCTGATATTCCACAGGTATGTTATCTTAGATGCAAAAAGGCAGTAGGCTCAGTAAAGATCAAAAACTGATCTTTGTCAGGGAATATACTGGCCTGGGACATGACTACCCACTATAAGCTGCTTTTTAAGTAAAAAGTTTTAATTGCGGAACATTCTTTGTGGTTACGTTAGGACTATGAGTTTTCAAGGCTGCCACACAGGCCTTCCCTAAGCTATTCAGGTTATCGTGTGGCCCCTCTTCATCCACATCTCTCATCATTGATGTTTCTATCTCTCCCTCTTCCACTCACTGAAATCACTAAAAAAAGTATTTTTTTAAAAATTGGAGTTCAGGATCCATCAAAGTGTAGGTACTCCGGTATTTTTCTAAGGCTTTTGGTTAGGACACCCTTGCAGTAAGGAATAACTTAAAGAAAAATTCACATGGTACATTTTCCAAACTAGACCACACATTGGATCATAAAACAAGCCTCAATTAATTTAAAAGAATTGATATCACACAGAGTATAATCTTTTCCACAGTCAGAAATCAATAACTATAAAACATCTAAGAAAACATTAAATGTTGAAAATTAAATAACAGTTCTAAATAACCCATGGAAAAATAATAAATACCAAGAGACATGAGAAATATTTTTAAGTGAATGATAATGATAATAAAATATAGTATATCAAAGTTTCTGGAATGCATATAAAAACTAAGGCTTATTTCTGTTTGCCTTTTTTATTGCTTTTAATTGGTTTAAATATTGATATTGGAAAGGAAAAAGTTTAAAATCAATGACCTAAGATTTCCCTTTCAGAAGTTAGAAAAAGCCTGGCTAGTGTGGCTCAGTGGTTGAGCATTGACCTATGAACCAGATCAGGAGGTCACAGTTCTATTCTAGTCAGGGCGTATGCCCAGGTTTCGGCTCAATCCCCAGTAGGGGGCATGCAGGAGGCAGCCATTCAATGATTTTCTCTCAACATTGATGTTTCTAGTTCTTTCTTCATCTCTGAAATCAAGAAAGAAAGAAATACATTCCTATGATAAATGAAGACATGGAAGGACAGGGGAAGGAAAAAAGGTAGTAAGGGTTAGAGGGAGGGAAGAAGAAAAGGAAAGAAGTGTGTACGGAATTATTCAGGAAAAATTTTTCACTTGTTTATTTTAAGATCTCTCTAGCTTTTTTTTTTTTTTAACCTAAGCTCTCTGGTTTCCAAATCACTTCCAGAAAGAAGCCAGCATTGTTCTTTGAATAATAGAGCTCTGCCTCCAGGGCATTTTTCCTGTCTGGCTATAGTTCCCTGTCTTTCCTTGCTCCAAGGCCAACTTAGCATATATGTAGTCACTCCCCAGTCTGCAACTGACCAAGAATTCTTCCCTGCTCTCAGAGTCCTTCTCAGCACAGCACTGAGCAGTCATCACTCATCAGATGTGGCTTGTGAGATGAACCAAAGACACTCCTGCTGGTTTTCTACCTTGATGTAGGAATCACTATCCCAGGGATCCTTCTCTAATAGCTTTAAGGTATTACACACTTTGGGGAAGTGGACCATGATTCTTCTTGAACATTTGGCCAAAGCAGAGTATGGCTGACCTGCGGTTGAAGTGCATGCATCACCTGGAAGTAGATTCTCAAATAAAGTGGACTAAATGCTATATAACTTAAGTATTCACACCTTGCTTCATGCCACAGTATATTCAAGGATGCTGACTAATTAATACTAATAAAGCTTTGGAACTAACATACTATTTCCCCCAAAGGAACATATTTGTATATTTTATTTCCTTTGAAAAGGGTAGTTTGGAAATGAAGAAAGCAAAATTCAATAATAAAAATAAAATGATTGCTCACCCTGACATATTTCAGATTAAACACTCCATGTGGCTTTGGGGCCACTAATACAGGGAGCCCCAGGTAGGGTGGGGTTAAACGCTACTTAATTTTAGGAGCCAGCTAGCAAGCACCACGACTAGGCATGCTCCGATGAGAGAGAGCAGCTAACATTTAGGGTTTTCAGTAATGATCCAGAGGATTCAGGTGCAGCTTTTCTCAATCTGTGTAACTTTTACCCAGTCATTTACTGGTAATCTTTCCATCTCAGAATCTTCTATTCTGTAAAAGGAGGGAGATATTCAAAGAAATCACTAAAAAAAAACCCCTTCAGTTCTGTGATTTGACCCTTATAAATTCCTCATTACAATTTAATAATTATCTGTTACATTGATTGACATTTTTTAAAGAGATACTTGAAACTTTTTCTGAACACCTCTTCCCTTAATTTATAACTCCGTAACAGCTTTAACTCTAAGAATAGAACATGGCATTGAAATGAGCTGCATTTACATGGAAAAATTCTCATAGTGACTTTATTTGCCTATGGCTAGATCTTTAGCCCTTTAATTTCAATGCTGTAATCATCCATTGTATTCAGCGATGAGACAAGTGTGCATCTGATTTTTTAAAATTACAATCAAAAGAGACACCATTCTAATTGAGTTCTGTTTCCCACTGAGAGTCCATGTTCATTCTTCTTGTAAGGTTATATGTGAACAATGGTTACTGAAATAAGTGAATTTACAGAGTCTCTTAAAATAGATACCGGTATTTTTCTTCCTACTTGCATTTCATCTACACTGTAGCAATTCTTCCCACAGGCATTAACTCAGTTTGGTATTTGATCCTTTGAAGAGGTTCTTGACTTGGTTCTCCTTTCAAATTATCCTCAGGAAAAAAACTCCAGAGATACCTGAAAGCTACAGAATTATCTTGAGCATTGTATCTCTCCTTCTCTTTCTTTAACTGCCATTTGCTAACTTCCCAATTAGTGCTTCACACCCGCCCCCCCACCCACCCACTTACACCCTTGCATACTACCTATGTCTTACTCATTTGACACTATCTACTAGAATCAGCATACTAGCACCTTGATTAGTATTCACAGTAATTGCTATTTCACAGATCCTTAGTAAAATGTGCTTATTTTCTTCCAGCAAATATTCAGGTTGCTTAAGGTCAAGCACATTTCAATCTCATTTAAGATAAATAATCTATTACTGTGTCAAGGTTTTATTTAATTTCTTCAAGTGCACTCTATTTAGAAGGAGATAAGATGAGTTGGCGAAAAAAAACTGGGTGGAAGTTTATACTCTCTGTCCCAGCAGCAAAGAATTTCTGAAATATGGAAATGCTTCTTCACTGGAAAGGTCTAATTCTCCATTAGTGAATCACAAAAGAGATTTGGGAGGAACTAATTTTGCTAGGAGGATCCAGTTACTAAACTTTGACACAGAATGTTTAAAAAATGCATATACATGCCTAAGTGCATATATGGCAATAACTCAGAACTACAGCAAATACTAGTATGTCCACAGAATAACTCTAAGTTTTGACATATTAGGCAAGCAAGCATTTTAAAGACAGGGACTATGCCTTATTTTACTTTCTATTCCTGGCCTCTCTCATGGTGTCTGGGAATGGTTGTCAATGCACACCTCATACTAAGTAAATAGCAAAAGCAATAAATAAGCATATAATCACGTGCATTATTTTATTTAATAGTCGCTGAAATGCTGTAAGGCATGTAATTTTGGTATCCCTATTTTGTGGAGAAGGAAAGTAGGATTTAAAATAATAATCCACTGTCTGTGTTTGTCCCCAGAGCCCATGATCATTTAGATCAATAAAACGACCTTCCGAAGGGCTTTCTACTGGGAAGGAGACAAGATGAGTTGGTGGGAAAATGAAAACAAAAGCAAAAAACCTCAAACCTGGGCTTTAATGAAAACAGTAAAAAACAAACCATTCACACTTTCCAAAAGTTAAAGAGGCAAAAGAGTAACAAAATCAATTTTATGTCCAAGGAACAAAAAATAGATGGAGAAGAATGTCACTTTAAAACTTTTGTCTCAATGCTCATCCCACAGGACTTAAATGGAAACAGCCCTTCCAGCCATTGAACTGACTAGTTTAGTAGTAATTGCTGTGGTCTAAATCGGCTCATTGGCCTTGTCAGTTTGGGATGTCATCCTGTCTTCACTGGCCCTTCTGCTAAACCTGGGTCACTTCTCAATATGATTTCAATATGATTGCTGTCTTTTGGGAAAATTACAGAAAAGGCAATGTTAAGGACAATTTTTCACAGAGTAGAGACTACAGCTGCCTTCTCATCTTCTATGTTAACAACCTTATTATAGTCCCTGTGTTGACAGTTAAAATCCAAAAGGGTCATATTTTACAAACATGTATTTATAGTTTATTAATCTCAGAAATTTATAAAAATAGCTATTGTTTAATCATTAACTTAAAACCTAAGCAAAACTTGGGATGGTAGCTGTCTGATTTAGTTACATAATGCATAGAGAAAACAAGCCAAATCTCTTTTGTGCTTCACTTTAAAAGTCACTTCTTTACCTTACAGAAATAAAAATCTTCCTATAAGCAATCTATAGACGTGTGTCATTTAAAAACAATACTGTGTCTCATTTGCAGAGACTTGTAAGTTGCTCTTTACATTTCTGGTTAGAAATTCATATTTGTGAATGAAATGAGAGTTGGCCTTTGAATTTCATTTTAATTAAATATATTTTTCTATTTGTACATAATTACATTCTCATTCTGAAAAATATGAAAGTGCAAAAAAGAATAAAAATGTAGGACAAGAAACAGGTTACAGTTCTTTTAATTTGTTGGATTATTTATGTATTTGTTTACTTTATATATGTTTTTATTGATTTTAGAAGGAGAGGAAGAAAGAGGGAGAGGGAGAGAGAGAAGCATCAATCTGTTGCCTCCCTTATGCACTTGGACCAGGGACCAAACCCACAACGTGGGCATGTGCCCTGACCTGAAATCCAACCAGCAACCTTTCAGCACATGGAAGGACTCTAAACCAACTAAGCCACACCAGCCAGGGTTCAATTTATTGGATTATTTAAAATTAAATTCAGATTGCTTCAATGGGAAAGGAGAAATGCTGGAATTAAAGAAGTAGAGGAAGGAACCAAATAAGTACAGTCAAACTTTGGTTCTTAATTGTCTCCTTTCTCAAACAATTCATTTCTCAACTCTAGAACCCTTTCATGTCGATATCTCTATGGTCAGTCACACGTCTCTCAAGCTACAAAGGAGAAATGCACAAGTATGAGTCAGTTTACCACCAAACCTCATGTTGTTAACATCTCAGAAAATTGTGCTGTAAGTATTTTCATGTTTCTTTGCTTTTGTCACTATTTATTATTATTATTAAATTTTTATTTTTATTATACATTTCGTTTCCTTTTTGTTACATTTTTATTTACAATTCATGTTCTTTTTGTTTTTAAAGTATGTATTTATAGATTAAACTGTGTCTTAGACAGGCACTGTATATAAGAAAGGTTAAAACAGGAAATCATCACTGTGGCTCAGTGGTTAGAGTGTTGGTCCACACACTGAATTGCCATGGGTTTGATTCCCAGTCATGGGCGTGTTGCCTGGCTTGCAGGTTCAAACCCCCCGTTGAGGCAACCAATCCAGGTGTCTTTCTCTTTCTTTCTCTCTCTATGCCCCAAGTCCTCCCTAAATCAATGGGAAAAAAAGTTCTCTGGTGAGGATTAGCAAGCAAACAAACAAACATAGAATCATTTGGAGTCTGGAATGGAGTTATTTCACTTACATTGTTTCTAATAAGGAAAAAATGGTTCAGTTTTCAAACAACCTTCCAGAACGAATGAAATTAGAGAACCAAAGTTCCATTGTAAATAAAAGAAGTTTATATTACACATGAAATCTAACTTGGAGGGGTGAGGGGAATAAACATCTTTACATACAATAGAGTTATCTGGGGTTGTGAAGAATGCAGGACTGCCTCTTGGTCACCAGCAACAATAGTGACCAGAGAGATGCTTATATTAACAATTGGTTGGAAATGCCTCTACTGGTATAGCACTTTGAAACCAACAAGTCACTTATTTTATTTCATGCTCATAGCAATGCTGTGAAGTGAAATTTATCTTTCTTCTGGAGATAAGAATATTGAGTCTCAAAGAGGTTAAACGGCTTCACCAAAGCCACAAGACTGATAAATGATAAAGTCAGACCAACTCTGTCTTCTGACCATGAACTTAGTGCTTATTTTGTTAGGTTTAGCTGCTTCCACGTAATGATAATGCTGATGATCACGATCATGATAAAGCTATCATTTATTGAGCTCTTACTATGTGCTCGACACCGTTCTAAATAATTTCAATGCATTCATTCATTTAACAAGATGATGTAATAATTAGCCCGACAGTTCACAGAATAAAATTTTTTCTGCATTGACAAATATGAAATTCCTTTTGATATTATGCAAAGTTATCACCTTCACGGTCTGGAATCCAGAGAATTTATGATAGATTGTGTTAAATGCTAGACAAAAGCATGGAAGAAGCAGATGGCCACCCTCAGGCCTAGAGAGCAGAAAACGGACCCTGACTAGGGAGAAAAATCAGTATTATTTCATAAAATAAAAAGGTAATATTGTTTCCCTGACACAAACATGGTAAACAAAGTAAATCTAAGACTTTTCTGATCATTTCCTAATTTGGTGCTATCAAGAAGTATAGTTGCCTTTTAACTTGATTATATAAAGGCAGGTTGCAGAAGATTAGTGATATTTCATTACTTTTAAATACTTATTCAATTGTTTCTATTCAAAGCATTTATTGAGAAATATTGTGTGTTTCATTTTAGCAAAAGACCGGAAAACTTAGTCTTAATAATGGCTAATAGATTTATGTAAAAAAATCAAAACCCATCCTATAAAATATATGTGGAAATTTTCTCACATTTTCTTCTTCTTTTGTTCCTGGCCCAGAGATTCTCATGGAATTTTAAAAGTGTTTTCCCACCTGTACTGGACCTGTTGCTCCCAGCTTCACATCCTTTCAGCCCGTTTTTCTCTAAAACTCAATAAGGAAACAGGTGTAACCTGACAGTACCTGCCCTCCACTGCATCACGCATCTCTCGCTTTTTGCCCAGGGACTTTTGATCAGAGCACAGATGCCTGTGGGAACCTGCCCAGTACCCACATATCAGCAGCCTGGGCATGCAAGGGAGTCAATGTCCTTGACCAGTGGGTAAAAGGTGTGGATAAATGCAGTCCTCTTCTATCATTCAGGTGGGCAATTCTGAGGCAAATTCTGCAAGGCTTCTCTGAGGGTCTTGATGGAAGGGAGCCCTCGTGGCCCGCGGGGTGATCAACAGGAAAACGCTCTTTCACCCTGGCTGGAATCCCTTCCCTGGTTCACTCGCCCCAGCCCTCATTCCTTTTCCCTAGAATTACCTTTAACCTGTACGCAATCCCTGGCTCCCACTCTGCTTTCTGAGGGAACCTAGACTGAGATAGTTCATTTTAGTAAGTGGCCTTAGAAAACAGACCCTCAGGATCAGGTTTAGATTGGGATCTCTTCCCAGTTAGATGGTGATAAGGGCTGTATTATTGATGTAGGCCTCCAGAGGTTACTCAATTCCTAAGCAGTGATACAAGACTCCCCAGTGTTGGGAGGTTGAGAAGGTACAATAACAGGTAAAGCCTTGGCCTATGGCACTTGGAATAGGATTGTGAAATTGGCTGGCTTCCACTAAGTGTTATTAAAACCTTAAAAAATATAAATAAAATGACTCAAGATAGTCAACAATCAACTCAAAACACACTGTCAAATCTTAAGGCCTCTGTGGTAGCCTATTAAGAGATCTTAATTTTTGTAGCAGCAAGGCAGGCTGTTGAAAATCAGGCTGAAGATTTAATTATAAGGGTAGCAGAACCAAAAGGGGACTGAATATAATTTATTAGTAGGTCACCTCTGGAAAATCAGCATTTATGAACCCTGAGAGCAAAAATGTGGAATCCTAAGACCCAGGATAAAACTCTTAGGTGGATTAACCTGGATAAATTGAACTTCAAGACGTTCTTGTACCCTTGAAGAAAGGCAGCAGAAGCAGCTTTCTTCTCCCCAAAGGACAGCAGCCTTCTCTTTCCCAAAAGACCCTGCAAAGACTCATTTGGGACAGTTGTTGCCCTACTTACAACCTCTTGATTCTCCTCTTTGGTTCTTGTAGGTTGCAGCCCTGGCAGAGAAATACAGTTCCTTCTCTGGTAGGAACTTGTACACCCAAAGAATTGCAAGACCTGATTCATATTTAACAAGCAAAGCCAGGGAAACACATATAGAAGTGGGTATTTAGGGAAATGGCATAGGGAAGGGTCAATTATAATACTATACAGGGAACAATTAGGACATGAGCACATCCTCCTGTCACTTGGAGTTTAATTTCCTACTAAGGACATGCAGTTATTATGTGAGACAGAGAAGCCACACTTGGGTTCTTTCAGAAGAAAGAACTGCTCAGTGGTGGCAGTTTGTAGGTCTGGTATTGATAGTACGTGATACTGAGGCCCTAATATCAGTGAGAATGTCAGGATTCTGGAAAGGCAGAGGCCAGTTGGTGGTGCATACCAAAATAGGCAAGATGGCATAATCATCACAGTGTTCACCAAGACATTCACCTACAAAATAGTGGTGATTCTTGGACCATGATGGTCTGAGAGGCAAGATAGATGACCTGACTAGTATTACTAGAAAGAAAAGAGAGAGAGAGAGAGAGAGAGAGAGAGAGAGAGAGAGAGAGAGAGAGAGAGCAGAGAGCTGATGTCATCCATTGCAATGGAAATGCATATCTTGCCCAGTTCCCAGAGCCTTGCCTCAAGGGAAAGTTAGGTTCCCTGAAAAAAGACATTGCCATTACAACACAAGTATATACAGTAAACATTGTGTCAATCTTTCATAAAGGGACTGTGCCCCAATACTAAACAATTTGGGGCTCAAGAGGTAGGATGGATGGGTCCCTCTCACCATGACTCCTGTACCCATCCACCTGGGACACACCTGTGCTCCATCCGTACTACTTTAGGCCTTGTGGAATCAGAGGAATACTTCTACCTGGTCATATACCATATTTTCCAGCATATAAGATGACTTTTTAACCCAGGAAAACCTTCTCAAAAGTCGGGGGTTGTCAATGGAGCTGGACTGAGACCGCAAGTGTCTCCGGTTGGCTCCTTTTTGTGCCGCATACGGTCTCCGTCCAGACTTTTTAACCCAGGAAAATCTTCTCAAAAGTTGGGGGTTGTCTTATATGCCCAGTCATCTTATACACTGGAAAATACGGTACTATTAGTAAGAAGCCCACTCACCTAAGTCTATGGTTGTTGCCTGTTCATATTAGGCTTATCATGCCAACAGAACAGCAGACCAAGAAAGAAATGGCCATATTGGAGGATTAAGTGACCATTAGTACCATAAAGAGTGAGAGTCACTGTGGCCCTTATTACCACAAAGAACAAGAGCTGCTGAAGGCACAAAGCAATACATCTAGAACCACGGGTTTGTTCTTGTGCCTCTATCCGCCTCCAGGCCTAACAATAACTGGCAATTGTAGCAACCATGGTCAGGAAAGGTGCATGGTAAAAGACTAAATGTTTTACATATGTAAGTCTCTGTCTCCCCATCTGGAAAGGAACCTTAGACCAGCTGAACTGTGAGGCCAGAATAAGTGAAACCTAGAATGAGCATTAGTTTAGGAAGACAGTAATTATCAATTAAAATTTTAGGATTAGCTGCAGCACATTGGGTGTACCTTGCCGCATGAGCTTTTCTGTTTTAAGGCGTGTTACTAAATGTGCCTGGCTGCCAACGCGAAGACTTGATGATAGGTTGAGCTTACTGGAGAGCACAAGTGGCTCCAAACAGTGCACAGCATGGCAAGCATTGACCTCTTGGCTCCCAGGGCCTCTTCTATTCAAGGCCGATAGCAGTGCTGACATTGCTACAGCTACCAACTTCACACAGACATAACCTGAGAACAGCCTGCCTCAGCTGCACCTTGTACTTCTAGCTTTACTCTTGGAGCTGCTGTGATGCTGTGAGGTGGGACCCCTGTGCTATCTGCTTGGAAAGCATATATAAGCAGTCTAAAGTTGTAAAGGAGTTAAGGCCACACGGAACAATCCTTGATCCTTGGGATGAACAAGCAGTGGGTAAATGCTCCACCTTTTCCTCTCTTGAACACACAGTTCTGAGCCATCTTTCCCATAGCCCCCTCAGAAAGTCCTGACAAGGTCAAGCCCTGCTTGGTACCCAATCTGAGAAGAGTCCCTTGTATTGGTCTTACTTTCTTCCTTATTTTACTCTTCCTTGTGCCTCATTCTTGATCCCTGGGATCACTTTCCCCAAAACAAACCACCTGCACACAAACCCTTGTCTAGTCTCCTTTAAGGGGAAGCCAAACTAAGACACCACTTAACATATGGATGTGTCCTGGGTCAAGTGATACCAAAGTACAGAGGTAACAGAAATATGCTTATGTCAAATTAGGTTTTCCCAGTAGTGGGCACCCACCCACATACACTGTCTTTGAATCACTCCTAAGTTATCTGTGCAGATTTTTCACTTTAAACTATACATGGGAAATTTTAGATGGGTTTTTATGGATGAAAGAGCCAAAGATTAAAGTGGTCCCTATTGATCACAGATAGAGTCTTATGCTTTGAATCATTGACAGGTATTAGATAACTAGATATCCAAGCTGCCTTTTATTTGCTATCTATTGTCCCTACCTCTCCTTTGTGAAATAGGCAACTGGGGTTTGATGACTAAATGTGGCATGATTTGGAATCTACTGTGTAGGATCACATAGTTTCATAATTGAGCTTACAGTCACTGTCCAAGACAATAAACTATATCTCTATCTCTGTATCTATATCTATCTATATCTATATCTATATCTATATCTATATCTATATCTATATCTATATCATCTATATCTATATCTATATCTATATCTATATCTATATCTATATCTATCTATATCTATCTATATCTATCTAAACTGTATCCAGCATGGCCAGGGGTAAACCTGAGGAGGGGAGATGAAGGATTAAAGAAGACAGACAAGAGAATGCGATTGGGACCAGGTGGATCACTGCCTGGATGAGGAAACAGTGACCCAGCCTATAAGCCAAAGCTTTATTTTATAGTCAGATCACACAAAGCAAAGCAAAGCAAGGGGAGTGGTCAATTATAATGTTCTTATGAGTTTCAAATCTATTTTGTCATTCAAGTCTTGTTTTGGCAGCACTTGCTGCACCTCCCACCACCCTTTAGCTACCTAGGAACAAGGGAGGACTATAAGGTCAAGCTTAATTGTGCTAGGAGGGCTCTGGCCTCTAAGCTGGCACTTGTATATGGCTTTGCCACAGGTCAGTCTGAGGCTTGACCCTATAGCCTCTCCGTACATCTATCTATCTATCTATCTATCTATCTATCTATCTATCTATCCATCCATCCAACTTTTTTTTTAATGCAATAAAACATGTTAGATAAGAAAAATTGTGCTGAAATGGAAGAGAAGCAAAAAAAAAATGCTGGAACAAATAATTTTTTCTCGTTTTTATTACTGTATTCAGAGTTTAGAGTAAACTGGCCCTACTAAATAGCATAATGAGATAGCTCATGAAAGCCCACATTTTTTTCTATTAAAATTATAAACTAATGGTTACTGAAAAATAGAAAAACATTTATTTTATTTTTGACATAATTTATCAAGAAAGCAAAACAAATATTTTGCTTGAAATCTTCCCTTTTTGTCCAGAACTGTCATGACTGTCACCTTTTATCATCTCATAAAATGTTTTGGAGTTGTTAATGTGGATCAAAATGGCATCAAATAATACAATTAATGACCAGTTATTTGTATTTAGGTTACCTGAGATAAGGTTCCTTGAGACAGGATGGTAATAAGTGACTGAGTAATCAGGAAGGAGACTTTGCCATAAAATTGAACTTGTCCATCAAAAAAAAAAAAAAAAAAAAAAAAAAAAAAAAAAAAAAAAAAAAAAAAAAAAAAAAAAAAAAAAAAAAAAAAAAAAAAAAACACCTAAAAAAACACACCACATATTTTACAATCAAAATGTATGAGCTGAAATATCAGTGGCTATTTTATTCACTTTCTAGAGCTACCATATCAAAGTATCACAGACTGTGCGGCTTGAAACAACAGAAATTCATTCTCTTACAGTTCTGGAATCCAGAGGTTCGAAACCAAGGTGTTGGCAGAACCATGTTCCCTTCGAATGCTCTAGGGGAGACACTTCCTTGACTCTTCCAGGCATTCCTTGGCTGTGGCAGCATCATTCCAACATCTGACTTAGTTATCACCCGGCCATCTTCACCCTATGTGCCTCTCTGTTATCTTCCCTCTGTGCATGTCTGTCTTTGAGCCCAAATTTTCTTTTCTTTTTTTAAAATAAAGACACCAGTGACATTGGTTTAGCACTCCTTAATGACATTATTTTAACTGATAGTGTCTGCAATGACTCTATTTGTAAATAAAGCCACACTCTGAGTTATTGTTAAGGTTGTATCATATGTTTTGAAGGTACACAATTCTAACCCATAACATATATAATCTTTGCAAGAATCTTATAAATAATCCTTCCAGCTTAAAGTTCTCTCAATTAACTTCTAACTTGTGGGGATTTCACTGTTCACATCTGAGGCTCTATGTGAGAATACTTCTCTATGTGAGAAGCCAAGAAATTAAGGTTCCACAACCACTTTTCATCCTTAGTCCATGTGTTGTCTGGCATCTCTACCCAATGGCACAGAGACAATCTGTTAATGCAGTAATTTTACTTATTGCCACAGAACAAATATCACTAAAACTTTACTTTTAAGTACTCACTTCTTATCTTATATGTGGTTTACTTATTTATTTACCTTTTGCTAGAGGCCTGGTGCACGAATTCATTCATGGGTGGGGTCCCTTTGGGTGACCTGCAGGGATCCAACACCACCTGCAGCTCCTACTTGCCACTCCCGCTCATCCCTACCCTACTGTGTCTGCTGTGGGCTTGTGCCCAAGGAGTCCTGATTGGGAGAGGTTCATGCTGCTGCAGCAGCACTCAACAGCCATGATTCCTGCATCTGGAGCCCTACCAAGGGGAATGGCCTGGGGAATCAGGCTGAAACTGGCTCTCCAACTTCCCCCAAGGGGTCCTGGATTGCAAGAGCGTGCAGGCCAGGCTGAGTGACCCAGTGCATGAGGAGGCTTGGGAGGGACCACAGGAAGGCTCCAGGGCGGGTCCAGCTCATCTTGCTCAGTCTTAGTGGGCTAGACCCCAGCAGCAAGCTTACCTACTGGTTGGAGCATTTGTCCCCTGGTTGTCAGTGCATATCATAGCAAGTAGTTGAATGGCCTTAGCATATCATTAGCATATTACACTTTGATTCGTTGAACAGCCAACTGGACAACTGGACACTTAGCATAATAGGCTTTTATTATAGAGGATATCTTATAATTATATACATATACACATTATATACATGCACACACATATCTATATGGTGGTGAGTGCCAATTCTTAAAAAAACATGCAAATGGGGCAATGGCCCATTTTTTTTCTTACCCAGTGTTCTCAAAATTTGTTTACCTATTTCTAGAGATGAATGGAGCTTGGTACATTTTTTGAGGACATCCTGAGCTGAAGCAAGAGCATTAGGGGTTCAGATCCTTGAGAAAAATTATTTACTAAAGAATAATTGAAACTACTGCAATGCAACAGGAAACACTCAGTATGAACTGTTAAGAGATGTTGCCACATATACTGATTCAATTTACTAGAGAAGCAGTGTGAAAATGGTGACTACACTCCCCAGGGCAGTTTGCTTAGGGCAGTATATTGGTATACTTACCAATAGCACAGTTTTACTTCTCAAAGTGTCCTGGTCTGGTCAATAAATTATGTTAACCAGTACCTACAGAATCTGAAGACAAATTGCTAGAGTTAAGATTTCACCTCATCCATGCATCATCTAGGTCAATTAAACTCAAAATCTGTTTCCTTATCTGTAAAATAGAAAGACTCGTACTACCAATACTTATATCCTGGGGTTGTTGTAAGGCATTGATTAATTTATAAAATACCACTCTGTTTGATTCACAGCTATGGCTCAATGATTCTATTTTTATTGTCACAGTATGATTTTTTAAAAATTTAAATAGGTAGCACCAAAGTCTATCTTCTGTTCCAAAGCCATGGAGAGTCTTGGAGATGTCTTGGAGACATCAAAGTCTCCAGAGTCTTGGAGATGTGCCTTTATTCATTCTCTCCACATGCAGCCACCATTCTCAGTCCCTCTTAAGAGTGTCCCCACAGGATTTATTTCCCGGATCTCTTTCCTTTGTCATATGTAGAGCCACTTGGTTTCTCTTCTAGTTCCAATTCCAAGCATGTCACTTTGGGAACAAAACTAATCATTGCCCGCTAATTTTACACTGAATTTTTGAAAATAGCTTATGAGGATTTCACAGGAAGTCATACCCATCACTCTTGGATTGCCAAGAAGGAGGGGTGCTGGAACTATTCCTAATCTGTTTTCTGTTCTTTTCTGAGTGGGAATTTCATGCCTGTACAGCCTGCATTTTGGCCGGAAAGACTTACCTCCTTTAATGGGAAAGCAGTGAAATTGTAGCTGGCAGTGTACTTCAGTGTGGTGGTGGCACAATGCTCCTGCAATAGCAAAGTTCCCACCGAGAGAGATGGTGGTGGAAATGATGCTTTAATTGTCCTCGACACTGCAGCTCAGTTCATGGAGAACAGAAAACTATTATTCAAACAGATGGCAAACCTGCCCATCCATAACCAGGCATTTAATGAGATAAAACACAGCAGCCAGGGCTGTAGGTGTGTGAGTCCAGACCATTTTGGAATACATCAATTTAATTGCTCTTCTATTTTTATGAAAGTTTTCCCAAATGCCCACCTTGCCCTCTATTCTACCTTCCTGTTTTCTCTTTATTTTTATCTTGCCTTTCTAGTGTTTGGATCACAGTAAGATGGATGGTTTCCTTCTACGATTCCCAGAGTCGGGTTTGAACTTGTAAGTATAATTGAGGAAGCCTGGTAAAGCTGAACACATATGGACTCTGACTCTCTGGTCAGCTATTGAGTGGAAGTTTCCTCTTCCATAAAATAAATGGTCACAACCTCTACTTAATAACACTTCTTTGAACTGTAAGAAATGTAATATATAGTTCCTAACCCTTAATGGGTGCTCAATTTAAAAAAAAAAAAAAGAAAAAGAAAAGTGGCTATTACTGCTATTATGCCCAGTTTTTCTAACATGATGTTGAATTTAGATTTTCCTGCATCTAAATTCTCAATTCATTTTAGACCTTTAGCATAATACCCAGAATCATGCTGAAGGAAATAAAATTACATGGTGGTCATGAGCGCTTATTATTTTACTCTTGTCCCCATCTGTCCCCTATAAGAAAATTGCTCTTTGTACTGTCTCAGACCTTAGAAGACCTACTAGATGATTCTAATTGGTGAATAAGTCCTATATATTCAATTCAAGTCAATTAGGCTTAATTCTGAGAGAGTGAGAGCAAAGAAACAAGCTTACAACACAGGCACAAGATTAGCACCTTGTGATTTGGACAGTGGGCTCCCATGTGGGGCTCCTTTTTGGACATCCATTCACTGACCTGCAGGTGTGCCTCTGCTGGTTTTCATTTAGGTGCTACTCATGAAGTCCTACCCAGAAAGAGCCCCATGGCTCACTCCTGGTGAGTGTGGCCTCTCACTTCCCCTAATTTGTATCATCTCTTTTAACTAGCAAAGCAGAACTCTATCACAGGGTTATTATTTAAGAAATGACTTCATTTTAGCAATAGTGAGTGTAATAGATAAAATGCTGATTTCAAAGCCTTATGGTTTTAGTAATGTCTTAAGAGTTCAAGGAATAATAACTTTTAACATCCAATTTTTTTCCCTTTTATATTTTACTAGAGGCCTGGTGCACAAAATTTGTTTATAGAGGAGGTTCCCTCAGCTCAGCTGGCACTCTCTCCAATCTAGGACCCCCTCAGGGGATGTCCACAATCCCAGACCATTGGCTCCTAACCACTCGGCTGCCTGCCTGATTGCCCCTAACCCCTCTGCCTGCCTTCCTGATCACCCATAACTGCTCTTTGCTGGCCTGATTGCCCCTAACTGCTTCTGCCTTGCCCCACACCTGGGACCCAAGATCCCCTCCTCCGGCTTGCCGCAGGCATGTAGGACCCAGGCTAGCTTCACTCAGGCTGGCTGCAGCTACAGTGGGCCGTGGGTAGGCAGCTTTACCCAGGCCGCAGCCACAAGAACCTAGGACTATGGGGCGGGCATCTTGTTTCTCTCCTGAGCCTCAGCATGGCTGGTCCCCATTCCTCTTTTGCAAGCTCATTTGTGCCTGGCTGGTCCCCATTTCTCTTTCACTAGTGATGAGTGTCTGAGCCCTTAAGGTGTGATGGTGTGAGGGAGTGATGACCATTTGCATATTAGCTCTTTATTATATAGGAACTAGGGGCTTGGTGCACAAAAACTTGTGCCTGGCCAGCCAGGTCAAACCCCCCAGTAGGTACCCTCACCCCATGAGGGTGTGGACAGCCTGGGTGAGGGGTTGAGGGCCATTTTCAGGCTGCCCACAGTCTCTTCAGGGTTTGGGTCCCTACTGGGGTGCCTGGGCAGCCTGGGTGAGGAGCTTATGGTTGTTTACAGGCTGGCCAAGCCCCTCAGTGGGGACTGACACTCCATGAGAGTGTGGCCAGCCTGGGTGAGGAGCTTAGGGACATTTTCAGGCTGCCCACAGCTCCATTGACCCAATATCCCAGTGAGGCTGGCTGGAATCAGGTTTCTGGGGTTTATTTATCTTCTATAATTGAAACTTTGTTGCCTTGAGTGGAGGCCTAGGTAGGCAACAAAACCTCCTGATTGCTTCAGCTCCGTGGCTTCTATAATTGAAACTTTGTTGCCTTGAGCACCTTAGGCAGGCAGTTTCCTCCATCACTGGTGCAATGGAAGCCTCCTATTTGTTCTAGCTCTGTGGTTGCAGGCCGCCATTTTGGCTGGGTAATTTGCATACATCCGCTCTGATTGGCTGGTGGGCATGGCTTGGGTGTAACGGAGTGAGGGTCAATTTGCATATTACTCTTTTATTAGATTAAATTATAAGGAAGAAGTTTGTGTGTATGTTGTTGTGTCTTTCAAAATCCTGTTCTAAACCAAACCAGAAACTTCCTGCATTCTGCTAAGCTATAGTGTTTTATTTTGTTATTTGTTTGTTTTTAATCTTCACCCAAGGATATATTTTTATTGATTTTGAGAGAGAGAGAAAGAAAAAGAGAGAAACATCGATGTGAAAAAGAAACATGAATCAGTTTCCTCCCATACACGTCTTGATCAGGGATTTAACCTGCAACCTGGATATGTGCCCTGACTGGGACTCCAACCTGCAACCTCTTGGTGCATGGGAAGGTGCTCCATTCAACTGAGCCACCCAACCAGGGCTCAACTATGGTTTTATGTTAACAGTTTCAGACTAATGCTAAATTCTCTGTGACATGGGACAGCCTTTTGCTCTAAGACAGAGAAGAACTTATAAAGCACCGAACCCAAATAAAATTCTTTTAGGGACCATACACCAGAATAAATGGTAAAGTTTAAGGGCAATAGAGAATGGTAGAATTGATGACTAAGAAAGGGAAAGGAGGCCCTACTTAAGAAGATTCAAATGCTATTCTTTTTTTTAATTTAATGTGAAAAATTAAACTCTTTCAAGCTGAATTTGATCAAAGGCTTACATTTTTAACCATTGCTTAAAGGATTCAATAGACTGCTTAAATCTAAATTTTTACTGTTAGGCATTTTTAAGCTTCGTTTATAAAATACACATCTTTTTTAATTTTTTAAAAAAATTCAGTAGATCTAACTTAACTTTCATAAATTTAGAATTATTTTTTGCAAACCTCTATCTGATCTCTTTTTTTTTTTCTACTTTTCACGCTGAAAGGCTGGGTATAGGCTACTGAGCAGTACCTAGCACATGATAGGCATTTAATCAATATTTGCTTAATTACTAGGTGACTAGATCATTAACGGTTCAGTTAAGAAGACTGGAGGGCTTACATTGAACACATAAAGCCCCTGAGAAATACACTGGACAGTTCTCATAGTGTCTGATAGGCATATCTGAACTCAGGGACTGTTTCACCCTAATAATCATGTGACTAGTTAGGCAGATGGTCACTAACAAACACAAATTAGGGGTGTGGGGGTGTCATTGTGCCCTTTCAATAACCTAAGAGTTTAAACTTATGAAATTAAACTAGATGATTGCAATTAGATCTTTAGTACATCCAGAATGGTCAGTTTGAGTACACTGTGAATTCAAGTTCTAGAGTGGTGGGGCTGATTTAGTTACTTAGTGTTTGTATTTGAATTTCAGATTATAACATCCATGCTTTCCAAATTTCTTTTCTTAAAGAGAATATTTGGTTTATCCCAGTATTAAACAAGTAGTAATTGGTAATCACTAATAATAACAGATATATTATATCACCCAAGTTAGATGTTATAGCTCAAAAGCACATAATATGGACCCTAGGCTGTTAGGAGACAATTGAGATTTTAAACTTTCTGTCCTGACCTCACTATTGAGATTTGCTACTGAGCATTATCCTTTGTGAGGCCCATGTTAAGGGCTTCACTTGTATGGTCTCTGGTTTTAAAGAGGGCTGTCCTTATATACATATTAAAATGATTAACTGATGTACAAAGAGAAGAGTGACTTGCCCCAAATCACACACCAAGTTTCAAAGTCCTTGTGGACATTTGTATCTCATTGGTCTTGTGGTTTGGTTTTTAGTCTAGAAAGTGTGGTTACTCTGTACTTCACTCACTAAGATGTACTTTATCAACCAGTTATAGCTATATAAAAAGTATAAAAATAAAACAGACTTTAAGCAAAAATTACAACAATAAAAACACAGTCTTTCCCTGGTATTTATACTTATAGACACGAGGGACATCTGTCAGTTATGTCCACAAAAAAATTACTTCCAATTTCATACATGTTATTCCCTCTGTCTGGAGTACAGTTTCCTAAATCATCATCATCTTTCAATGGAACCTCAATCTAAATCAGACTACCCTCTTATTTTTTCTTGGCATCCTTTTATTTTTCTTTACAGCACTTTCTACAGTTTTATTCTGTATTTAATTTGGTGTGTATTTTGTTAAAATTTATTCTCCCAAAGGCAGGAGCTACATTTGTTTGTGTCTTAGTCACCTTGGGCTATTACAACAAAATACCATTGACTAGGTGGCTCAAACAAGAAACATTTATCTTTCACAGTTCTGAAGGCTGGAAGATATGAGTTGAGGGTACCTTCTTACTGGTGAGGATCCTCTTACTGTCGTGCAGGTATCTGCTGTCTTGCTATATGCTGTACTTCACATGATGAAGAGAGAGAGAGGCTGAGAGAAAGAGTAAAATGCAAGGTATCTGTAATCTCTTTATCTAGGGGCATTAATTCTATGAGGAGGATCCCACCCTCGTAACCTCATCTAGACCTAAAGCTCCCAAAGGCTTCATCTACAGATATCACATGGAGGATTAGGGTTTCAGCATATGACCTTTGAGAAGACATACTTCAGCCCATAGCAGTTCAATACTTGATATATCATAAGCTTTCAATATATACTTAATGAAAGAAAAAGGAAGGAAGGAAGGAAGGAAGGAAGGAAGGAAGGAAGGAAGGAAGGAAGGAAGGAAGGAAGGAAGGAAGGGAGGAAGAAAGGAAGGAAGGAAGGAAGGAAGGAAGGAAGGAAGGAAAGTGTTCAGAGATCTCTATGTCCCTTGGAAGTTGTCAAACTATAACTGGAACCAAGACTAGAGGAAGTGCCCCAATATCAAAGTATGACCTCTCCAAGCCAAGAGATAAGGAGCTCAGGAGCTGATGAGAAATCAAGGCTACAAGTGAGAAGCACAGCATAGTGGTGCCTAGAAATCTCCAAAATGATAAGAAGCCAGTGGGTTATAGCCCATTTCTGGGCCGACCACAGTGGAGCACTATCTGACTTTTTCTTTGACTTTACTCTCTGTATCAACCTGACGAACACTACTTGCCCCTACCTGGTGACACACTAACAATCTATCTCATGCGACTTGTGAACTGCCAGAGGCTGTTTCAGAGACAAAGCCTGGCAGGTAGCCAGCAGATGTGTGCCTTGACTGGGAATCAAACCCACAACCTTTTGGTGTATGGCATGACACTCCAATCAACTGAGCTACCCAGCAAAGGAATGTTGTAAGTTTATTATTATTATTATTATTATTATTAATTCTATTCTGTTGGAGGTAATATTCAAAGTGTAACTAATACCTATCCTTCTCAAACTATTCCAAGAAATATGAGTGAAGGGAAGTCTTCCAAGTTTATTTTACCAGGCCAGCATTATCCATATTCCAAAACCAGAAAAAGAAACTACAAAGAAAAAAATTATAAGCCAATATCCCTGATGAATATATATGCAAAAATAGTCAGTGAAATAGTATCAAACCGAATTCAGCAATACATCAAAAAGATTATACACCACGATCAAGTGCGATAATTTCTGGGATGCAAGTTTAAGTAAATATCCACAAGTTAATTAATGTGATACCACACATAAACAAATTTAAGGATAAACATAATATGATCATATCAATAGATAGAGAAAAATCACTTGAAAAATTCAGCACCCATCTAATCTAATAAAAGACTAATATGCTAATTGTGTCACTCTGCTACACCCCAAGTCACACCCACCAGCCAATCAGAGTGACTACATGCAAATTAACACAATCAAGATGGCAGCCGGCAGCCTGCAGCCACAGAGCTAGACCAAACAGGAGGCTTTGTTGACTCAGCGATGGAGGAAGCTGCCTGCCTAGGCTGGCTGTGGACTCTGCTCAAGACAACAAAGTTTCAATTATAGAAGCCATGGAACTGGAGCAACAGGAGGATTCACTGGCCCGGTGAGGAGGAAGCTGCCTGCCTACGCAGGCTGTGGCCTCTGCTCAAGGCAACAAAATTTCAATTATAGAAGATAAATAAACCCCAGATACCTGCTTCCAGCCAGCCTCACTGGGACCTTGGGTCACTGGGAACTGTGGCCAGCCTGAAAATGGCCCTCAGCCCCTCACCCAGGCTTGCCAGGCACCCCAGCAGGACCCCACTCCCTGAAGGGGTATGGCCAACCTGCAAACAGTCATCAGCCCCTCACCCAGGCTGGCCAGGCATCCCAGCAGAACCACCCTCCGCTGAAGGGGCTATGGCCAGCTTGCAAACAGTCATTAGCCCCTTACCCAGGCTGGCCAGGCACCCCAGCAGGACCCCACCTTCTTGAAGGGGATGTGGCCAGCCTCAAAACAGCCCTCAACCCCTCACCCAGGCTTGCCAGTCACCCCAGCAGGGACCCCCACCCTGAAGGGGGTGTGGCCAGTCTGAAAACACCTCTCAGCCCCTCACGCAGGTTGGCCAGGAACTCCAGTGGGACTCCCACCCTGATCTGGAGCACGCTTCAGGGCAAAACAACCAGCCCCCATCCATGCACCAGACCCTATCCAACACCCCCCCCCCACAAGTGCACAACATATTGTGCACCAGGCTCCTAGTCCTATATAATAAAAGGGTAATATGCAAATTAACCCTAACAGCAGAACCACTGGAAATGACTGGTCACTATAACACACACTGACCACCAGGGGGCAGATTCTCAATGCAGGAGCTGCCCCTGGTGGTCAGTGAACTCCCACAGGAGGAGCTTTGCTCAGCTATAAGCCAGGCTGACAGCTGCCAGTACAGTGGTGGTAGAAGGAGCCTCTCCTGCCTCCTCAACAGTGCTAAGGATGTTCAACTGCAGCTTAGGCTTGCTCCCTGCTGGCAAGTGAACATCCCCCAGGGGCTCCTGGGCTGCCAGAAGGATGTCTGACTGCCAGCTCAGGCCTGATTGCCTGGGGAGTGGGCCTAATCCAGCAGGTGGACATCCCGCAAGGGTTCCCAGACTGTGAGAGGGCACAGGCCAGGCTGAGGAACCCCCTCCCCGAGTGCACAAATTTTTGTGCACCAGGCCTCTAGTATTTTATAAAAACTCTTAGCAAAGTGGGAATCGAGGAAACAAATCAACACACTAAAAGCCATATATGACAAACCCACAGCCAGTATCATACTAAGTTTTTTAAGTTAAAAAAAACTAAAAGCATTTTTTGGAAGATCAGGAGCAAGACAGAGATGTCCACTCTCACTACTCCTACTCAACACAGTATTGGAAGTCCTAGAATAGTAATTGGTCAAGGAATAAAAGGCAATAAAATTGGAAAGAAAGAGGTAAAACTGGTATTATTTGCAGATGACATGAAACTGTATATAGAGAATCCCAAAAATTCTACCAGACACTACTGAAATTGATAAAATAAATTCACTCAAGTAGCAGAATACAAAATAGATATATAAAAATATTGCATTTTTATATATTAATAATAAACAATCATAAAGGGAAATGAAAAACAGAACAATCCCAATTAAATTTCACTAAATAAAATAAAGTACCTAGGAATATATTTAACCAAGGAGGTAAAAAGACCTATACTCAGAAAATTATAAGAGATTGAAGAAAGAAATTGAAGAAGATACTAATACATGGAAGTACACACTGTGCTTATTAATAGTAAGAATTAATATCATAAAAATGCCCATACTATCCATGCAATCTATAGATTCAATGCAATTTCTATGAAAATATCAATGGCATTTTTCACAGAATTAGGACATATAATCCAAAAATGTGTATGGAAGCACAAAAGTCCTTGAATAGCAATAGCAATCATTCAAAGAAAGAACAAAGTGAGAGATATTACACTACCTGATATTAAACTATTAGTATATTAATAAAAACATCATGGAAGTGGTATAAAAAGAAGCATGTAGATCAAAGAAACCAAATAGAGAGCCCAGAAATGAATGCATGACTATATGGTCAATTATAGACAATGGAAGCAAGATCATACAAAGCAGTACAGATAATCTACTCAATAAATGGAGCTGGCAATATTGTTTTCTGATATATATACTTGGGCAAAAAAAGAAAAAATAATCAAATGGGATTACAACAAACTAAAAAGTTTTGCACAGCAAAGGAGACCATCAACAAAATGAAAAGACAACCTACTAAGGGGGAGAACATATTCACCAATGATACATAAGATAAGGAGCTAATATCCTATATTTATAAAGAACTAATACAATTAAATACCAGGAAATCAAATTATCCAATTAAAAAGTGTGCAGAAGCCCTGAATAGACACTTATCCAAGGAGGCCATAAAGATTGGCTATAGACATATGAAAAGTTGTTCAACATCACTAACCATCAGAGAAATGCAAATGAAAACCACAATGAGATATCACCACATATCTGTCAGAATATCTATCATCAATAAATCAACAAACAGCAAGTGTTGTTGAGGATATAGAGAAAAGGGAACCCTCATACACTGTTGGTTGGAATACAGATTGGCACAGCCACTGTGGAAAACAGTATGGAGGTCCCCAAAAAGATAAAAAATGTAACTGCCCAGTGATTCCACTTCCAACTATATATGGTAAGAATATATATATATATATATATATATATATATATATATATATATAGAAATTCAAAACAATATTTTGAAAGAATATATGCACTCCTACATGCATTGCATCATGTTTCCAAAAGCCAAGATTTTGAAGCAGCCCAAATGCCTATCAATAGACAAGTGGATGAAAATGTGGTGGTATATATATATACAATGGAATATTACTCTACCATAAAAAATAATAAAATTTCACCTTTTGCGACACCATGGATAAACACAGAGAATATTACGCTAAGTGAACTAAGTCAGTCAGAGAAAAACAAATACCACATGACTTGACTTATATATGAAACCTAAACAACAAAATAAACAAACAAAATAGAAATAACTCATAGATAAAGAGAACAGACTGATGGAGGAGGAAAGGTATGGGGGAGGAAAGGTATGGGGGACCAGGTGACAAAGATGATGAGATTAAGAAGTCCAAATTTGTAATTTCAGAATAATCACAGGGATGTAAATTACGGCATAGGGAACATAGCCAATAATATTGTGATAATGATGTATGGCCCAGGTGGGCATTGAAAATGTGGAGGTGGCATGACTGGTGTGTTTCAGTGGTTGAGAGTTGACTTCAGAACCAGGAGCTCATAGTTCAATTCCTGACCAGGACACATGCCAGGGTTGCAGCTCAATCCCCAGTCCGGGTAATGCAAGAGGCAGCCAAATCAATGATGTTTCTACCTAGGTGAACACTTTGGAAAGTATATGATTATCTAACTACTATGCTGTACACTTGAACTAATACTGAATAATATTGAATGCAAACTGTAATTTTTAAAAAATGTAAAAAAATCTCTTGTAATTAATGCCCTTTAAGAAAGATTCTAAATTAAAGATACATGGTTAATAAAATTACCTGTGCCCTATAAATAATAATCTTTCATAATTATTCTTCCACAGAAACTAAAGAATTGGCATGTTTCCCTGCACAACATTTATATGTAGTCTACTTGCACAATAGCATTACACAGCAGAAATACTTTCATTATTTAAATATTATATTAAGAAAATCCTTTTTAAAAAAGGATTCCACTATACTTTATCTCACATATAAATGTAAGGTAGCATGCATGAACTGTTTAAAGAGCTTGTTAAAGATTCTTATTATAAGAAAGGCTGGGAAAAGTAGTCATATCTTATCCAAACAATCTAAGAAATCTTAAGAATGCTGCTTTTCTAATAATACATAAAGATACATGAATGTGAGCAAGGATCCAAGTAAAGAAAGTTCTTATTCATAGGATTGACAGTTTTATTATTACACCAGCCTGAAATAACATATAATGGTGTGTGAGTGTGCACTGGAATTTCTAAAAGCAGCTTTTAAGATAGGCTTAATGTGAGAAGACTTCAATTCTCTTCTTTGAATTCTGGAGGATAAAAAGGGTCTCCTGGGGATAAAAAAGGGAAAAGTGAAGATACGCTTTCAATGCCATCTCTATGCGTGACACAATTTGTTGTATTTATTTATTCATCTATGCTTATTGTATAGGCACCATAGCCAGGTTCTGTGGATATGGCATGGGCCCTGACAAATACACACTCTGCCTTCAGGAATCTCAGAGCAGAAGCAATAAATAGTATTCACAAAGAGAATGTCAGAGGGGAGTGAAAGGTATTTAGCAACACTTTATAGATGAACCCAACAACATCAAGGGTGGGGTTATCAGGGAACTCTCCCAAGAGGAAGAGATATTAAAATTAAGAGGCCAGGGACAAGTAAGACATAACCAGCCCTGGAGTGCAAGGATAGAGAATGCTGAAACAGTAGGAATCCTGAGAAATTCCTTTAAGCCATGGCTTCCTCCATTTTTATTAACATGAGCCAAGATGCCTTTTAGATGATTAGCAAAGGATTGGCTAAATTAGAAATTTGTAGGACTAAAAACGTTCAGTGCTTAAGATATAGTGTGTGTTTGAAGTTTGAATGTGCATAAATAATGGATGAGGTTGAAACAGAGAGATAAGCCAGCTAGGACTGCATTGTGGGGACCAATAGGAATGACAGCCCATTTAGATAGTCAGCTTCAGGAAAAGTGAGTGCAGTGCCTCTTTTCTGGGACATGCCTTCTGGCTCCAGGAAACTCCCTTCCTTCTGGGTGAGAGAATTGGCAATAAATGAAGCTTATGAATTTAATCTAAATGGGTATGTGTGTGTGTGTGTGTGTTTTGCTGTTACGTACAATGAAAGCAACCTAACAAACCTCTGTATTGAGGCCTATGCTTATATTAATCAGGGTTCTCCGGAGAAACAGGATATATATATATATATATATATATATATATATATATATATATATATATATATAATTGGAATTGGCTCATACACTTAATAGGCTGAGTTCCATGATCTGCCATCTAAAACCTGAAGAACCAGGAAAGCCAGTTGGTGTAATTCACTCTGGGTCTGAGGGCCTGAGAAGCAAGAGAGCTGATGGTCTAAGTCAAAGGTCTGAGAACCAGCAGTGCCTATATCTGAGGGCAGGAGAAGATGGATATCCTGACAAAACAAGGAGCACAGTCACCCTCTCTTAGCCTTCTTGTTCTGTTCAGGCCCTCACCCAACTGGATGATGCCCACATACATTGGGGAGAATGGTGTTCTGAATGAATGATATTACCATACTAGAGGCCTGGTGCACAAATTCAAGCATGGAGCAGGGAGAGGGGAGGCCTTCATCCTGGCCTGAGCCCTCTCCCAATTCAAACCCTTTCAGAGATGTCCAACTGCTAGTTTAGAGGCCTAAACCGGCAGTCGGACATAGCTCTCACAATCTGGGACACTGCATACACCAGTGACCATACTTTTCATACAGGTGAAAGGCAACTTGCTATTGTATGGGCAGCTACATTTTTTTTGCCCTGATTATAAAAAGTAGTATATAACATGAGCCTTCTGAGGCAGTAGTACCATTTCCCCCATCTTATGGGTGGGAAAACTGAAGCAGAGAGAAGGTAAGTAATTGGCTTTGTCACACAGTTATAAGTGTCAGAATCAGGAATGACCACAAAATGTGCAAGCCAGAGTCCATGCATGCCATTACTGCGTCATCCTGTTTTTTCAGTGTTAGAGTAGTCTTGCCAGGTTTTAATTTTTAAATCTAAAGTCTGTTCCCAATATACAGGGTAGGGTCTCTAGGCCTGGCCACTGATCAGGTCTGATCTGTGGGATAACCAGTAGGGTGATCAAGGGGTCCCCTGCTGGCACTCATCTTGGCTGGTGGTCTGGCACCACCCGCTTGCCAGCCCTGCCCCTGCTGACCAGTCATTCTGCAGGTTGTTCCTCCATTTGGTCTATTTGCATATTAGGGTTTATGTAGATAGATTGTACACATCTCTCATTAAATGTATTCCTAGATATTGTACTTTACACTTTTGTTACATAATACAAATATTTCCTTTTATTATAATTTAAAACTATATAGGAAAGCTAATTATTTTGTTTGCTTGCAATTACTTAGAAGAAATGCATTACTTTGTAAACCCTTCATGACTAAGACTGTGTTTCTGTTGCTTTCATACAAGAATCACAATTTCAATCGGTAAAGAGATCTATGTTCAGAATACTTTCTTTTCATTGAAAATGGCAGGTATGACTCCAGCTGTCTAACAGCGCTTATGTTACTGAGATGTCTGATGCTAACCTGTTTTCTCCTTTTGTCTAGTAACTTACTTGACCTTCTCTGTTGGATGCTTTTAGAGTATGTGCATTATCCAAAATTTAAATGTTTCACCCAAATATTTTTATGTCCAATTCTAATAGTTACTTTTTCCCTCTGGTATTTACCCAAAATCAAATTTTCAAATTAGGGAGTTTTTTTCATTGACTTAATATGTATTTTTAAAATGTGCTTTTATTGATTTCAGAGTAGAAGGGAGAGGGAGAAAGAAACAGAAACATTCATGATGGGAGAGAATCACGAATGGGCTGCCTCCTGCATACCCCACACTGGGGATCTAACCTACAACTCTGGCATGTGCCCTGACTGGGGATTGAACTGTGACCTTCTGGTTCAGAGGTTGACACTCAATCACTGAGCCACACCAGTGGGGCTGATTTAATCATTTTTGCTCTATTTTCATGTATCTTATGACTAATGTAAATTTCTACTATAAACATGTTTGTTTCCTTCTTATCTCTTATTCTTCCATCAGAATTATCTTATACTTTTCCTTTAAGTCACAAAAGAATTTTAAGAGCTGCCCTTCTATTTTACTAATTTATTTTTCTAACGTGTTGAATCTACTCTTTACTGCCTCTGCTGAATTTTAATTGGGGAAATTTTAAAAAATTGGAAGCAAGTTTTATTTTATAAGATTGGTGTAGCATCAATTTAAAAAACAATTAAATATGCAATTGTTAAAAACAAACTTTGTTGAAGGTTTATTCTTTATTTCCTGGAGATATTCAGTAGTGAGGAAACTATAGCAGAAGGTTCCCCTGCTGAGACTTATTCATGGTGGGGGTATAGAGATCACTGGACACCACTCACTCCTCTACCTGGTTTGCCTTCCTAGGAAGCAGACCCAGTAGTTAGCCCCTACTTTACTCAACAGGACTCCCTGACCAAATTAAGACAGAGCTACTCCTTCCTAAAGTTCTGACTAACGGAAAGCTACCATATAGCTACTATATAGTAGTCACTCTGCTAAACCTAAGCCATGTCCACCAGCCAATCACCATGCCCACCAGACAATCAGAGAACTATATGCAAATTAACCCAACCAAGATGGCAGCTGGCAGCCACAGAGCTGAAACAAGCAGGAGGAAGCTAAGGTTCCTGCCTGCCTTGGCCAGCTGTGGCCTCCACTCAAGGCAACAAAGTTTCAATTATAGAAGATAAAAAAAACCCAGATACTTGCTTCCAGCTGGCTTGGGCTCAAGGAAGCACTGGGAGCCTGGGTTGTCAGGGGCAACCCAACCTGGGCTCAGGTTAAAGCAACAAAGTTTCAATTATAGAAGATAAATAAATCCCAGATACCTGCTTCCAGGCAGCCTCGCTGCAAACACCTATCAGCCCCTCACCCAGGCTGGCCAGGAACTCCAGCAGGGACTTCCTTCCTAAAGGGGCTGTGGCCAGCCTGCAAACAGCCATAAGCAACTCACCCAGGCTGGCCAGGCACCCCAGGCAGGCACACCCACCTTGAAGGGGCAAACAGCCATTAGCCCCTCACCCAGGCTGGCCAGGCACCCCGGCAGGACTCTCCTCCCTGACGGGGCTGTGGCCAGCCTGTAAATGGCCCTCAGCCCCTCACCCAGGCTGGCTAGACACCCCAGCAGGACCCCCACCCTGATCCGGGACACCCTTCAGGGCAAACCAGTCAGCCCGCACCCATGCACCAGGCCTCTATACTATGTAATACAAGGGTAATATACAAATTGACCATAACAGCAGAACCACTGGGAATGACTGGTCACTATGACACACACTGACCACCAAGGAGCAGATTTTCAATGTAGGAGGTGCCCCTGGTGGTTAGTGCACTCCCACATGAAGAGCTCTGCTCAGCCACAAGCCAGGTGATGGCTTCCAGTACAGTGGTGGTGGTGGGAGCCTCTCCTGCCTCCTCAGCAGAGCTAAGGATGTCTGACTGCAGCTTAGGCCTGCTCCCCACTGGCAAGTGGACATCCCTCAAGGGCCCCTGGGCTGTCAAAGGGATGTCTGACTGCCAGCTTAGGCCCGATCACCTGGGAAGCGGGCCTAAGCCAACAGGTGGACATCTCTCAAGGGGTCCCAGATTGTGAGAGGGCACAGGCCGAGCTGAGGGACCCCGCCCCCCCCCCTGAGTGCACAAATTTTGGTGCACAGGGTCTCTAGTCCTATATAATAAAGAGGTAATATGCAAATTCACCATCACTCCAACACACAAGATGGCCACCCCCATGTGGTCAAACATACCCTCCCCCATGTGGTGATCAGGCCAGCAGAGGGGGACAATTGTGGGTGATCAGGCCAGCAGCAGAGGGCAGCTGGGAGGGAGCATGCCTGAAAGGGAGGGCAATTGGGGGGGGGGAGGACCAGGCTCACAGGAGAGAGCAGTTGGGGGCAACCAAGCTGGCAGGGAAGGACAGTTAGGAGTGACCAGGCTGGCAAAGGAAGGAAGTTAGGGGTAACCAGGCCAGCAAGAGAGTAGTTAAACATCGATCAGGCTGGCAGGGGAGTGGTTAGGGTGTCATCAGGTAGGCAGGCAAGCAAGCCATTGGGAGCCAGCAGTCCTGGATTATGAAAGGGATGTTCGGTGAGATCGGGCCTAAACTGGCAGTTGGACATCCCTTGAGGGGTCCCAGGTTGGAAAGGGTGTAGGTTGAGCTGAGGGACAGCCCCCTACACACACCCTGTGCACGAATTTTGTGCACTGAGCCTCTAGTATATATATGCATTATCCTGGCGGTGACAGCAAACAACTCTCCTTCCAGTTACACTTCACCCGCTGATGGCATGTGATTGTGTCTCATGTCCCTGCCTGTTGTGTGCTCTAATCGTTTCCTGGGTGCGGTCCCATGTTGGAGGGCCAGCTCTGCCAGGCACTGCTCTGAAAGCTCAGCTCCGTCTCATCACGATCCTCAAAGGGGTGCTGCTGAGATCTCCACTTTCTAGGTCGGGGCTGTGGCCAGCCTGCAAACAGCCATTAGCTACTCACCCAAGCTGGTCAGGCACCACTTTCTCTAGTTGTAAACGACTGCTCTTAAATGGCCCTCATTGACTTAATGGCAGTTAGGCCACCATCCAGGCAAAGTGGAGGCAGGCTTAGAGCTGCAGTATGCAGGTTTAAGTATGGCAATTGTAAAGTTAGAAGTTCCCCTCTAGCCTTCCTTACCTACTGCCATTTCCACCTCCCTTCTCTCTTATCCTAGCAGTGTCTGTGAGTTTCTGTCCTTTTAAGTCCCACATAGACTTTTCCTTTGTACAGGATAAAAGTCAGGCTGATTGATTTTCATTTAGGTTAAGGCTCACTTGGATTCCACGTTCCTAAAACCTCACCACATTTCTCTTTTGTGAATAATGGATGCCCTTTCTGTTTTTCTTCTCTTCCTTCCTCCTTCCCTCACTCCCTCCCTCCTTTCCTTCCTTCTTTCTTTCCTTCCTTCCTTTCTCTTCTTTCTTTCTTTTTTCCTTTTGAGTGTTTAAAGCAATTTTTTAAAATATATTTCATTGATTTTTTACAGAGAGGAAGGGAGAGGGATAATTAGAAACATCAATGAGAGAGAAACATTGATCAGCTGCCTCCTGCACACCCCCTGCTGGGGATGTGCCTGCAACCAAGGTACATGCCCTTGACCAGAATTGAACCTAGGACCCTTCAGTCCGCAGGCCGATACTCTATCCACCGAGCCAAACCAGTGAGAAAGCTTGTGGTAACATCAAATTATTATCATAACTAGAATTCTATATTTTCATTGTCATTTTTATTTTAGTCTTATTAGCTTTAAACAGAAGAATGATTTTATACTGGGAACCTACACAAAATAAAGAAAAAGGGAAGAAAGGAAGGTAAGAAGGAACGGAAAAAAGTATCCAAACAAAACTATAAAAGCACCACAGCGGCTGGCAAATTTACTATGATTAACTTTTTCTAAATGACAATAGTTTGCTAGGCAATAAATGCAGTGGTGGATACCTTGTAATAGCAAAATATTTTGAAGGAAATTTACAATAAAAAGAAACGAACAGATGTATGTCTAATTTCACTAAGATAAATCCTTCAATCCACCAAATTCACCCCCTTGTTTTATAACAAATCAAAGTCAACACTGATCTATGAGTAACCTCATGCTGATGTCTTTGGTCTTTGTGGAAAAAAAACACTGAGAAATAAACAAGCAAACAAAAAGCAATCACTTTAATTTAAACATTTCTCTTTCCACAGCATGACAACTTTTTAAGGTGTTGCAGATCAAGTCAATTCCTCCACCTTTCTAACATAATTTTTTTTTTATCACAAAAATACACTTAATAATGGATGGAGCCACAGAACAGACTGACAGAGAGGGGAGGGAAAGAGGGCAACTGGATGAAAGAAGATGAAGAAATTATCGAAGAGTCATCCTTTACACAGATAACAGTGTGGTGATGAGTGGCCAGAGGGAGAGTAGGAGTGGGGACCTGGTGGATGTAGACAAATGAGCAGAAAATGGGGAACATCTGTAATTGTGTCAGATTATAATAAAAATAATAATGAAATATCATTTTAATATTTTAAAAATGGTTTGAGCAATTCCGGATACTCTTCCTGAGCTCCGTGGCCTGTTGGCAGGAGAACTCTTGGAAGACAGGTTGGTGTCCTGCAGCAGTTCACCGTGTTGGATGGACTCACATACTCCCCGACATTGCCCCAGCTGTCCTCCTTCACACATGGCTACCTGGCCCTCCATTACCCATGAAATAAGTCCTCTAGAAGTTTACTTGTAAGCAAACAGCACCACTAAACATTTAAGTTGCAAGTAGTTTACTAAAATCATGGTATACTATGATGCAGCTATTAAAAATCTTTACGAAGAGATTTTCAGCATAAAATTCTAATTACACAGAAAAGTTCTATGACACAAATAAAAAATAAAGGCGACACAGGGAAGATTAATGTATCAACTGTGGAAAGGAAAATATATTATAAAAGAGTGAAAGAGAATATACTAAAATGCTAATAGTTATTGCCTAAGGAAGGCGACTATGCATAGTAGTTTATTTGTCTTTATAAATACTAGTATGTCTAAATTTCTAAAAAATGCATTTTTGGACAATTTGTACTTTTTTATGACTGAATACTTCAAGTTTTTAATAACACGAAACATCAAGTAGATAACAGCACATTGGTAACTTATCTACATAGTATGATTTCAACTAAAAATTACCTGTAAATAAGAGATGACTAAAATATGGTGGAAAGTTAATAGAAATTCTCTTCTCTAGGTGAGATAATGAATGATGTATTAATTTTATGTTTGATAGCAATGCCTGAGTAAGACAGAGGAGAAACAAGAAAACCACTATGTTCCTAATATTCCTAATAAACACTGTGCTTCAAATAGTTTGGATAAAAGTTACAGTTGTCTTCAGAAAATAAATATTTTAACCTCAAATATTTCAAGGTAACATATTTTATACAAATTTACAGTGGCAAAAAAAATTTCTCAAAAATATTTTTATGAAATGAAATCCTCTGAGAAAAGAGAAAATAAAATAGGTCTAGTCAAAGAAGCATCAATAAAACAAGGATCCTCGTAGGGCTGTGGGATCAATGCAAAAGCACGGGAACATGCACTGAAGGGGAGGGCAGAGGAAGAGCCCCCTCTGCCTTCCTCTTTCACTTAAAAAAAAATTGCTTTCTCGCCCCGCCGGCATGGCTCAGTGGTTGAGCATCGACTTATGAACCAGGAGGTCACAGTTTGATTCCTGGGCAGGGCACATGCCAGGGTTGCGGGCTCGATCTCCAGCATGGGGTGTGCAGGAGGCAGCTAATCAATGGTTCTCTCTCACCATTGGTATTTTTCTCTCTGTTTCCCTCTTCCTCCCTCTCTGAAATCAATAAAAAATATTTTTTAAAAAATTGTTTTCTCTTTGTTTACAGTCTTTGGAAAGACAGTCTGATGCGCAGAGGTAGACGAATAGCTGGATCATCTTCGAATTCTCTCAGACATGCAGACGGGTTTGCTTTGGGGTTCCACTGTCCAGGGAGTTCATTGTCAACAAAGTATGTATGTGTAGATCCCCTGGATAAGTATGGTGGTGTGTGTTCGGGTTCATGAGGGAATAAGGTTAGGGAATTGCCTAAATTAGGAAATATCATTGCTTTTGCCAAAAGAAGGAAGTGCAAACATCTTCTGATGGAGTCACCAAACAATCCAAATCATACATTATTTCACACATTTGCAGAAACCTCTGGTGACGTGATAGTTTATATGAAGCTACACAGAGCCTCTATCTAAAATGAACAGGCACTCCCTCCGGCCCTAGCTCATTTACCTATTGGGAAAGACTAAGACACAACACTGAGAAGACAAAGATAAAATGCAAACAGCTAAGTATATTTGGAGATGTCAGGCATAATCAATAACTTCACTATGTCTATACATAGTAAGAAAGGATAAAATAAATATTGGACCCAGGTCTTTACCTTTTCTTAGCTCTCTAAGTAAAATAATAATAACAATAACAATAAAATATTTCATTCTGAGTAATTTCATTTGGAAAGAAAATGTTTTAAGAAAATACTGGTACACTTCCAATCAAAATGGTGGAGTAGCTAATGTCTGTGCTTAACTCTTCTCACGATCACATCAAAATAACCATTAAATTACAGAACAATTACTGAGCACCATCTAAAAACTAGATAAACAGAATTCTGACAAATCTAATATAATAAAAGAGAAACATGCAAATTGACCGTTACCACCAGCCAATCAGAGCGGCTGTATGCAAATTAACCCAGCCAAGATGGAGGCCAACAGCCATGGAGCTAGAGCAAACCAAAGGCTTCTGTTGCAACTGCCTGCCTAGGCT